>JBANDA010000045.1:0-22062 GCA_037040005.1 Zygothrica flavofinira | reverse complement strand
ATATATATATATATATATATATATATATATATTTGAAAGATAATCATATATATATATATATATATATATATATATATATATATATATATATATGATTATCTTTCAAACATACTGGTCTTGCTTGTGAGAACGGATCACGATATATGTTTATTATATATCTATGATGCTAATTATTCGAAGATCCAAATTATGGAATATTAATTTCTACACATGAGCTTCTTTCTGTCCATTAACGAATGCCAAGTATCCGACTTTTGTTTTTATATATATACATATATCACACGTGTTCCGAACTAAACCTGTTCGACCGGCACTTCAGTTTCGACTGAAATTTCCCGAAAGCAAACGCTTGCTCAACAGCCACAAAATAAACAGACTCACACACACAGACATGAGACACCCACATACTCTCACTGTGCGAACACTCCTCTTCATGCAGATAAAGACTATTCAAATAGTTCATTATCTAAATTTAGATCTATTAAATAATTCAATTAGTGTGGACCGACTGATTTTTTTATCCACAGATAATACAGAAAATTAGTTTCCTTACCATATAAATTTCAAACTGATTTATAAAACTGATGCACAATAAAATATTTTCAAAACCTATTCAAGTACATCGAGGAGTAACTCGTTCCGTTTACTACCCTACATTGATATTCCTGCAAATAGATAATCACGTCCATTCACAAGACAAGTTATACAATATACACACATCTGCATATATATCTACTATACATATACATATATATATGTACACATGTATATATATGTGTACATAGTACTTTTGTTTGCTGAGATACTCATTAATATCTAGCGGCGAAGCACTTTACATGCTCTAGAAAATACTCTACAATTCTTTTCGAAGCAGATGAAATTTTATTTTTAATTTAGAGATAAATAGCTGTTCGCTTGTGTGGCTTATAACGAAGAGATGAGAAGCATATCTCGCTGTATACATCACGCTCGAAGGGATGGACCATATTTAAATGTATATGTATACGAAAGAAACGAAAAAAATCGATTATTAATTTCCATGGAATTGTAATTTCAGAAATTTTGGGTACGAACATTTACAGGAAGCAATTTCGATATTACATGTATCGATAAGCATTCCGTAAACGCAAAGCGATAGCTTGTCATTGATCTGGTAACACTTCCTATATAATGACCTTGTTAATTTGAAAAATGTTTTCACAGATAAATCTGTGATGACATAATTTAAGCAAAAAGGCGCGGAACATGATGGAAGAAATAATATTTGAAAATATATGATATATAAAAAATAAAATAAAAACATAATCTAATATTATTTGCTCTCGACACCCTTGGTAAATGCATCTATTTAATTAAGATTCAAATTTATGAAAAATGTATAAATTAATAGAGAAATAATTTGAAGAAAAATGTATTAGATGATGACAATTGATGGTCTGATAAAAAGAAAAAAAGCTGTGGAACTTAGAAAATTATGAAATGCACAGAAACTTGAATATTTATTTAGAAAAAAAGTAAGATGTTTTGAAATATTTCTGTCTTTAAAACATTGTAAGGTGCAAAACAGTATAACAAAGTAATGTCATATCATATCAGTTCCGCCTACTCGCCCAGGGAAGCATAAGAGGAGCACCAGAAATCTCTTAAACCTATAATGAATAATTTTGCTCCTTTAACCTTTCAAATAAAGTAATACATTATAAATTATTTATATTTTATATTTTATTTACTGAGCTTCTTCCTTTCAATCAACTTTTTCCAGAGGAAGTGATTTCTTCCGCAGATAAAAGGTTTATTGGATACGGAATTAATAAAAAAAAGAATTAAAATGTGTACTTTACGAAATGTTATGAATATGTTAATGTTAAAATGATTTATGTAATCTCTATGTTATACGGAATTAATAAAAAAAGAATTAAAATGTGTACTTTACGAAATGTTATGAGTATGTTAATGTTAAAATAATTTATGTAATCTCGGAATAAGTACTGTAAATATGAAATTAAATTGACTTTAACAGTGTTTGCAGATATCGAAGTATTTTGATGTTCCGCAGTGGTGGAAAACCGATTACATCGCCGATAGTCGGGCTAACGAAAATGTTTTGTAAAATATTACAATTATTTATTTAGATGTCGCTGGCAACATACTGTTACGAAAAATATGAATAATATTAATATTAAACCACTCCAAGTTAAGACTGTAACTCTAGTTATATAATTGACCTTACGAGCGTGATGAAATATCTGAATCGTTTATATCTAGCTTCTATATTTATATAGGACATAAATTATAAATAAATATAAAGTTGAGAAATCCAAAATCTGAAATAATTTTATTTTGTGGATCACATTGTAATTTGATTGTTGTAAGTAAATTTTCTGGATGACGAGATTGCGGAGGAAGAGATTTTGCTTCAAAGGACCTAGTGGTTTGGGAGTAACCAAAATGATAATAATTAAACAGCTTGAAAATAAACGTTTCCAACTGCAGTGTAGATCTGATTCAATTGGTTACTGGTTACTATTCATACAATTATAACAAATGATGCACTGAATAGATGATCTGGAAATTAGCTGACTTAGTACTTGAGCATTTAATTTAAAATATTATAGCCCCCGTGTTGTTTAATAATCATCTAGAGAAGAGAGATTACAGCAAAATAGTTTAGGAATTATATATGTACGTACTATGTATTTATACAGAATTTGGTTTGTGCTTTCTTAAGAACTACAATAAGTTAAATTTTTATTGATTTTGTAGATCTACGAATACAAATACTAGTTACAGTTCGATGTACAGACGAGCACGAATTTACATGATGAATTAATTTGTGCGCATTCGTCATCATTATAATTATGTACTTAAATAAGTATTGGCTTGAACAATTGCATTTTCGATCGAGATCGATCGCCTCACGCATCATTTGACGGAGACTAATTCATATTTATACTTCATCTCGAGCGGTCGTATCGACAATTCGTCCGCAGACATACTATCTATATTACAAATCCTTAAGACATATGTCGTGGCGATGCATCTCTTAGTATGCACAACCTTAGGCTACGTACCATAAATATAGGGAGTGGCTAACTAATCGTGTACTTAAATCTTATTCGTAATTTATAAGCTTTCAAAAAACTTGCATGCGTTTAGTTTTTGGTTGAGTTTCTGTTTGCGGCCATTTGGTTTCATTCCATAATCTTAATTAATTTGTTCATTATAATTAAATCGTAATCGCAATCCTATTCATAATATTACTTTAGGCGGACATGTCGACTCGATCACATACACGCATAAAAACAATAACACCCAAGGGAACATGATCAATATGATTTCGTTCGGGTGCCATTGTTTAAAACAAATCAATAAATGCAAATTAACTAATAGTATGAGAATTGTTGATCTATGTGTTCAGTTCCAGCTCATGTTCCAAACCACTCGAGATTGGTCGGTATGTTTAGTGCAGGGTATTGGTTTCGTTTTGGGGAATATTGCTGTTTTGGGCTCTAGTTTGGATACAGGTACTAAACCAGAAATATGTCGGACGTTTCTGACTTCGTGCACGCACTTCCAGTGGGGGATGCGGCTGAGGCAAGTGAGTTGGCTCTTGTGGCAGCGAGTGGCGAGCGCAGATCCTGATTAATAGGGGCTTGATTCTGATGGCCTTCGTAGTAGTAAGATGAATCTGGAATAAACGAGCGCCATGAGTTATTAGCTAATTTACGGTTGTGACATATTTATATATGTGTATATATGTAATATCATCAGTTTTTGCTGTGCATACCGATTTAACGGAAGATCTCAAGCTTATAATAATTGTGAAATTTATGACTATTCTTTTATAATAATTAAATAAATGGGTTTATTTTGGATATATAAATTATGAGGAGTTATAATACGGCAAGAGAAAATACAGTTTATCACTTAATTTTGATATTGGGAGAATGAAGAAAAGTGGTTGAAACCAAGCAACATAAAAAAAAAATTAAATGAGGCTTATAAGGAAGTCGGAAAAGGAGCCATTCCTCATGAACACATAAGTAACTTGTAGTACTATGCACTATGAATTCAAATACACAAAATATATAAATGCTTAAAGATCCGAAAAATTAAAAATATTCATTGGTCCGACGAGACAAAGATAGATTTGCTTTTAATCAGATGATAGGCTCCATTTTCGATGCCAAAAAGTTACTTCGTACGATCCTTCGATATATACCATTAAATACGAGGGAGGAAATATAAAGTTATGTGTTGCATTGGGAACAGGGCAATAGGTTGTTCATGAACTAACTACATATAATGATCGATACTATGAATAGGAAATCCTTTTAAAGTACGTTAAATAATAGCGTTCCCAAACAAAAGTCAAAGCTTGAAGTTCCACAATGTCTTAAATAAAATTGGGAACCGGAAAAAACGTCAGAGTGATATTCAATCCAGGAATATGGATCATTTGATCCAGGAGCAGGGGTTCTCTTCAATTCAACCTTCAATCTGATACAACATGGTGGAGACTAAGGCTGGTAGATGTGCTGTACGCTTAGTAAAAGATGATCATACAACTAAAAAATAGTTAAATTGGATAAAGATTTGTAGTTCGAAATCATAAAATTTAACATCAGATTATGTCAACTAAAAATTCGTGTAATTTTTTTCATTTATATCAAGACTTACTTATCAGACCACTTCCAGTGCCATAGCTGTACGATCCGTAGGCTCCGCCGTACTGCGCGTAGGCTGGACTATATGCGTAATCGGAACTGGGTACAACCGAGGCGCATGCTGAAAGTGTAAGAACATTTGAGTTATTAAATTAGTTGCATTGATTCTCGATTTGGAGTTAGAGACACAATGTAGTTATAACAAATGAAAATTAAATGAATTGCAAAGACGTATAGAAAGACGAGACAGAAGAAAAAAATACCAGTCGTGTTCATATAGTAAGTCGAAGTTGAATTTTAGTATAAGTGCTTATCCCTTTACCAAGTTCAATATGCCCAAAAAAAGTGTTATGATATGTACATTGGTACATTGGTAGGATTATATAGCGACAGATGCGCGAACTGAGAGGTGGCCAATTGACCTATGGCGTATGGCTTATCGACTTGCCTGCAGTGTAATGGCTAAAACTGGGCAGCACTGTGGGCGTAGCGTATGTAGTGGTGCTGTTGCTGGGTGCAATGGGTTCGATACTCGAGTCGCGACCCTCAACATGCGTACTATTCGCGTTGGATTGAAGGAGTATAAGAGATGATATCCCACTGGTTTGCTCCAATCCGCTGTTATTAATCGGCAGCTGATGTTGCTGTGGGTGTGCTTGTGCCTGATCCTCGCACTGCATGAGCTGGTCTATGGCCAGAGGTATCTGCTGTTCGACAGCCCGTGTCAGCTTGACCATGCCCATACCATTGCGATGACACTTATTGCTCTCATCTCTGGACAAAACGTCGATCGCTCTCGACTCATCCAGGTGTCGTCTAGCGTCATCAATGCCAGTCGGGTCACTCTGCTCAATTCTCAAACTGCCGCCGCGAATCAAGCTTGGCGAATTGCTATCGTCTCGTCGCATCACCGCATTGTCCAAGCTCGTTATTGTCGGGTAATTACCATTGTCAATGGTAAGAGCTGATTAAAACCATTAATAATATGTAATCGATTGTTATTCACTTCAGTTTTTAATTATAATCAGCGAAACGTAACACCGGTCTTATTTTCATCTCCTAAGCTACAATCATATTATTATACCTCAGTAGGGTGTGAATTTCCGTGTTAATAGACAATTATAAATGGACAAAAAAGGACAATGTAGGTAAAACCAGTAAGAAAGCTCTAGTCGAAAGTGCTCGACTACGAGATACCCTAAGCCCACTATAGAAATACTAATTACCTTCATGCAGTCAAACACATGAATGCATACATATACACATAAACATGCAGAATATGTGCAGGTGGCGTAGAAGTTTATTGAATATAATTTGAGTGTTTTATTTCCGATCGTTTTGAAATTTTAAATTAGGTTGAAAATGATAGATTAAGTATACAAAATCAATTTCAGTTCGATGCGCCTGTATTATATACGGGGCGAAGGGGCGTGGTAAAAAAAATAAAATTGATCTGCGTGCAATACTTTCCTCTCTGAGATCGACGCGTCCAAACAAACATCGGACCAAATCGATTTATCTTTTGATACTGATCAAGACTAAGGGTATAAAAAGGGTACAATATCTTAATGTGTTAAGTCCAATTGTGTCCCATGGCATGTAAATTCACATATTGGAATATGAATAAAACTGAATTTAAAACTATTTATTAGAACAACATTTTTTTAAATTTTGTTCAGCGGAGCTTTCTTGCTTGTTTTAAGAAAGGCATGTGAAGATATGAATAGAAATAGATTTCTCTATTGATATTAAGTTGTACCCTTTTTCAAACTTTTTAGGGCCTTAAGAAAATTGAAATATGCTTGGCTATTTTTCGTGCGATAGGTTTATATTTTTCCGCATTGAATTTGCATTCATAGATTCTTACCTGTATAAAATGGTTCCTGTATATTTGCACTAAATTTCAAATCTTGTAAGTTAATAGGTACTAGGGGCGTCAAGGAGTTGCTACCTATGGGGTTCGTGAAAAATAATACATAAATTTGTGTAAAATCAAAATTTGTAGAAATGAAATTATACATAGTAATAATAATAAATAAAATAAATGTTTAATAAAAATTATGAAATAATAATAAAAGGCCATATTTGGAGCAATGACGGGATTACTCACTGATGGAGGGTCCGATGGGCGATGTGTATAGTGTACCTTGGCCTTGAGATATTGTGGCAATACTGTCGTACAACATGGAAGATGAATCGTTACCGATAGTACTTCCTACGCCAGCACAAGAGATCGAGGTAGTTGGGAATCCGTTGGGAGTCGACTCATAATATGTCGAAGCCGCGTTTCCGTTTGTTGTGGTTAAATTTCCTAGCTCCGATAGCAATTTGTGCTCATCCTTGATGCACCATTTACCAGCCCAGATCTGAGTATATACGTATATAAGATTATATTATAGACAATTACTTGTTAGTTAAATTTGTAGTTTATTATTGTATATGCAAGTGACTTACATTTGGATATATTTGGTCTCCTCCGTAAGCCAAACGCTGTCGTTTGCCATCGTCTTCGTTATGAATATTTATGTCGCGATTTTCATCTGAAAATTATATGGATGACACATGATTTTTAACCCATTTAACTAATAAACTTTTCGAGTTTCTTTCTCGCTCTCTTTACGATTCGTCCATTCAGAAATTACATATATATTTCTCTTCGTCCTCGATACCAGAAATAATTGAATTATTTTTGGCGTTTTCACAACTGCGACATGCGCCACGTGCCAGTTAAGTGCATTTCAACGTTTGGAACGCCCTTACCCCTTATGGCGCTGATAATATAAATATCTATCGAGAATGACACTTCATCAAAACCAAAAGCTACACAAGCTCATTTGCCACTCGTCTCGTTTAACGCCCAGTTAATATAATTATTTGCCACTTTTTAGTTGATTTTTTGAGGTAATTATTCTAATGCCAAAACACACTCTGAACTTCTTCTATGAAGGGTGCTAGTCCGATTAATATATCACTATTGACACCATTACACAATTACTGTGGAGATGTCGAAAGAAAAACAATCTGCATCCTAAATAGAGCGGAAGGATTCTCTTCGATAGACCCTTATGAGAAAAGGTTGAGCTTAGTCTACGTTCGGGTATTTTCAAAAACTTTCAAAATGCCACTCAAAAATTGACAAATTTTTCTGTTTTACATCGGGCATTTTACAAAAAATTGATTACATTCTAAAAGATTTTTGACTTTCGTTTCTGTCTGGTATTTTGTCGTGTCGTGGCTTTTCAATGGAGAATCGGACGTATGAAATGTGCCCAATATAATCGACACTTTGAACTTTACACCCACTTTTGTAGCTCAGAAGGCATATAAAGTTCGCAGATGCACAAGATGGCTTATTTTACGTGATGCTCTCCGAATCTGGGCTGCGGTGGTTGGAATTTCAAGCGCACGCCCACATTGAGCTCTCAGATTTCTGATTCTCCTAACCTCCATCACCCAAAATTGCCAGCAGCTTCGCCTAGAAAACTAACAATTCCGTTTCACTTCGTTCTGCCTGTCTAGCAGACTGCCTAACCGTCAATCGCAATGATTTGAACAAATTTGCCACAAATTTCAGCCTAAGTACGACATTTTGCAATGGATTTCGAAGCCCTTGGGCAATCGATAAGCAATCTAGTGAAAAGTGAACGAGAGTGTGCACAAAAATACGGCTTGACTACTTCTCGTACTGGATTTATTGCTCTTTTATTGCCCCTTGAGAGCTGATGAAATAATTGTTTTCCCTGTTGCGTCTCAGACTGGATCGGACTCTGGATTATGCCACCATTAATGAAATGTGTATCTGCGTAAAGTTACTCCGGCAGTTAGTGGATTTTGCGTATCTCGGGGTGCGAATTCTCAGGTTAGCTGGGCGATTTCTTACGATAACAAGTGCAGGGCGCGCTCCTCGCGATATTCGATCTGTCGCGGATAGCTTCATTATTTCCAACTATGCCCACGGGCAATGCTAATTATAACATTATCTTCATTTATAGAATCTGTTTGGCTGTAAACACACGTTCCACACTTGACTCCGGCGGAACTTTGTCCAATCGCCAGACCATCCAGGGTCATTCGTAAATATGCAAATACCACCAATGTTAACCGCGAATCGTGGCATTTGGGTGTAAACTTTGTGGTTTGCTTTTAAATTAAGGAACGCAGAACCCGAGAGTGGATAAATACGAATTACATTCCTTAGGAAATTAAGAATATGTGAGAGGTTTCGAAATTTCGGTATATGAGATGCCTATTCTCGAAGTTTATCTCATATAGCCACCATATAACACCATACTGACATTTTCTACAATATATAAACCGAGACCAATTTATGACAAAATATGTTGTAATCTACCCATATCGTGAAGTATTTACAATATTTAAGATTTCATTTATTTCATACCGTGAACTTCGATTCGTTTGCGCTTGCAATTCGGATCCGTTGAAGTAGAGATGTTGGTATTGTTGTTGTTCATATTATGGGCGTGTTGAAGGCCTAGAATACCATTTATACTGTAGCCAGAAGATCCAGATCCTGTCGTCGATGATCTTTGTTCTTCCCCCTGTTGACTGGCGATATTCTCGCTCTCCGGATTGCCATTGCTCCTTACGGCACCGTTGCTGTTTATGCCGGCGGCAGTATCCATATTGGATAGTGGAGTCGCTGCCGCCGAGTGGACAATGACGGATGACGCATTGTTATTGTTGTTTTTTGTGCTGTTGTTTCCATTGCCTGGGCCACATGTCGCATGCAGCTCACTGCCGGCACCTGTGCTGCTGTCAAGGCTC
This sequence comes from Zygothrica flavofinira, assembly GCA_037040005.1. Classification (NCBI taxonomy): domain Eukaryota; kingdom Metazoa; phylum Arthropoda; class Insecta; order Diptera; family Drosophilidae; genus Zygothrica; species Zygothrica flavofinira. Next base: position 12,610 of record JBANDA010000045.1, on the reverse strand, counting down.
TCCGTAGCATTGTGACCGCTGCTCAGGCTGTGCTGCATTTGATGTTGCTGGTTATGGTGAACTTGTTTAGCCTTCTCGGCAGCCTTGTTCCGAACAATTCTGCAAGTAGAGAATTAAGGTTGCAAATCATCTCAAATCAGATATTTGTTTAATCAATTCTTATTCTAATCAATAGAATAAATGCAAATTTGAGGCCTAACGGTGGAAAATATGATAGTTTTATTTATCTTTTTAAATGTATCTACGAATATGCTAGTACCTAAAAATTATAGTTGTATATGCAGAGCCTCAACGATAAATTCGTATATTGCACACATGAGTGTGAAGAATCGAACGAAATAGTCTCAATGATATAATTCAAGAATCAATGATCTAAGTTGAATATATATTATAAACAATGTACAATTTACGATGGACAAAGTATTATAGGTATAGTAGGTAAGGAGTATTCAGCCGAGATGTCTAATGGAGCCCCCGAGGGCAGCGGAATGAGCTCGATGTGGCGGGAAGGGAAGACAGCAACTCGTGTGGAATCAAATCAAGTTATGTCTTTGAAAAAAAGACAATTGCGCGCCGGGCTGAGAGAGCGAAATCACAGGGTAGTTCGCCACTAAATAAAATTGGCACATATGTTAGGGATGCAAGCTTTCATTTCTCGAACTGTTTATTATGTTGTGTCTCGCATTAGGCCAAAAGGGGGCTGCATTACACATTGAGTGCTGCCAAAGTCATTTTGTAAGTGTTTCTCTCCTGGGACAGTGGAAACGAACCAGCTTGGCTGGCCATAGCCTCTGCGGGAAAGTGACAAAGCGATCAATTGGCCAGGCGAAGTACACATGCTAGAAAAATAAACCACGCCACATGGCAAACCCTCAATTCAACTCCTGTTGCTCCACGTCTATGCACTGTGAGAAAATTCAATGAAATCAAATAATAAAACGTATTCGATGGAAACACTATCACTTTACACAGACTGAACCAGTATCGAGTATCTTGAGATTATTTTCAGTGTTGGATTCCGCAATTCACATTTGCCAGCCGTCCCCCCCGCCACTTCGTTCTCTTGTCGAGGAGTTGTTTCCCATGTGTGTTCGATGTATCCATAGCTGTTTGTATCTATACTGTGCGATTCAATCATAGCTACTGTAATCATCGCTCGAGTCCCGTATGCCAGATACATATTCGCATTAAGGATGGCTTACTGTCGATTATCGCTTAAATTACACTTCACATCCAATAGCAGGAGGTGCACAAGCAGGAACAAGAAGAGGAGAATGAGATGTTTTGCATACTCATCATCAACGTAATTCGCAGTGAATTGATTCGGAATGGTTGCACGTGCTGCGTGTGGTTTCAACATTCATCCTAAAACTCTAGGTCAAGTTAAGTAATCCGGTCGTGCGGTAGCACGGCTGTACGCTGGCGGTGGGGCACCGGCACAATCCAAAAAAGCTGTGCGAACAAGTGCGGCGACTCTGGCACATTGACTTTAGTCACCTTTTGGCTGTCTAGCGTTGTTGTTGAAAAAAAATTTATGATATTATTCGGATAATAAAGCCACTTCGAGCAGCTGCCAGCCTGCTGGGAGCATCCTTTGCAAAATAAAAAGAATTATCGTAAAAAGGAAGTGCGTACATTACAACTCTGCAAAACTACCATGGAGGAGTTGCGTTGATTGTGAATGATGATGACGATGATTATGGAGAGAACCTTTCACCGGAACACGGCACGGAAACGGACTTTTGTGGTGGTCGTGTGTCAAGCATTGTGCCGCAATTATGAACGCTAAAAACTACTTAGATATTTTTATTATTGGACATGTGTCGTCCCTGTGCCAACCACCCCACCCCAGTCCAAGTCACTGTCAAAGCGCACATTTTGCAAAGAGAACGACGGAACCGGATTCAGATTCGGAAGTATGCCGCATGTCGGCAAACATCGTATCGCGGCATCCCGATACATTACGCTCTGTCCGGGGTTGTGAACACGTAATAAAAATATAGCAGTGCCGGAACAGCGAGCCAGATATCCTCTGTCCCTAATTCTTAATGATTTCAAATACGAATAGGATTCCATTTCATAGATATATTTAATTCAAAGTCATATGAAACTACAAACCTGTTTATTGACGACACACTGGGAACATTATCCTGTGAGCATATCCCCTCGGCCAGCAACCGATCTCGGATCTCCCAAGCGAACATCGTCGGATTCTCTCGTTTGTAATTTGCTATCGCATCCACTACGGGAGGAGTAGCCACCTTGGGCTTCGAGCCTCCAATAACCCCGGCCTTAAAGCTACCAGTCTCATAGTATCTGAAATTAAGGAAGAAACATTGAAACATTTAAGGTAACACCCACTCACTCCTTGAAATGATACGAATGTATAGTCGTATGTATGTCCAGATTTCGTTAGATTTTGCTATATACATATCGTTTCATGTCAAGAAGTGAGCGGGTGGTCCAACAAATTCTCAGATTGATTAATACAGCCACTTGCAAACAGAACCAGCAATTTTACATTTTCAATTAAAAACAATTTGAATGTCACCCAACGCTTAGGTTCGGAGCGAACAGGGATATATGCTAGCAAATGAGGACACCCCTTTTCTTGCTCCACTGTTGTTCCGACCGCTAAGATTTATTGACGTAAATGTCGACTATCCCCTCATATAAAAAGAAAGATCGCAAATACATTTTTATACCCATCGGAAAAAACTTATGCAAGGCATAGAAAATTTAGAAGCTTGTCTACTCTTCTACAACTCCTCCACTTCGATTAAAACAGATTATTAAGCACATTGAAGACGCTTTAGTAGTAGTTGCGGTATGTAGTATCGTAGTATATATTTAAAATATAATCTAACTATTGCTAACTAGTGGTTCGCAAAATATTAGAAATTTTAATTACCTTGATAAAATTTTGGAAACGCATCCGTGGCTAACTCTTAGCTGCCGCGATATGTCGCAGGGCCGAACTCCGTTATGGGCAAGCTCCACGATGCGCTGCCGGACTACGTCGGGTAGTGGCCGGCCATTCACGAAGACACCTCCCAATTGATTGACTCCTCCATGGCCTATTTGAAAATTGACGGAGGATAGGAATGAGTTAATCAGAAAGACATAATTTTAGTTTCAGTTTTCCAAATAGATTTCGCAGAATTTTTATCTTTGGACCTTCCTGCTTACTCCAATTGCTCCGGATCTGAGAATAGGAAATAGATTATCCATCGCAATCAACTGGCTATGCTATGCACAATCAAATCGGCGCGGATGGTACGGAACTCAGAGATTTCTTAGAATCGACAGGGTCTAGTGTGTAAATGCGACACATGCCTTATAGATCCGAATCAGATGCGACATCAACACGGAGTATTTATCACCAATGAAAAAACCCAGGCGACAACGGAGGGATCCCTAATCTGAACCGATGAATTTTTATTATAATGAAGAACAGACTCGCAAAGACGGCAAACGGATAATTTAGTTTCTTGCACTTTGTCTGGCATGTGATGCGTATTGGAGTGCCAATTAAAAGCAATTCGCAATCTGCAAGCCGAAGTCAAATGGGCTTTTCCCGAGGATAAAAAGTACTTTCTGAACTGAACTTCTAAATAACTGATTAAATATCAACTTATGAATTGATGCATTTGGCTTGATTTTTATTTTTCCATTATATATTCTGTAGAATACGCCTATTATCCAGGTGACAGAATACAATGGTTTATTGTTTTTATTGTTGTTGCTATTATTATTGCCATTGATCCGCAGCGGGGGTAAATATTATATAATGGGTCCATTGGCATAACTGGCAGAATGTCAAATGGCAAACACGATTGTCATTTAATGAAGTATCTGCTGCCCTGGAATAGATTCAAATAGTTTATCCAAACGCAATACATCGGTTATAGCAAAAACAAACATAGCGCAAGGAATCCTGATAGTTCGGACCTTTTGTCAAACAACTTCAGAGTTGAGTGTGTATTATTCTATTATTATGATCATTTCTTCCTCCATCTCTCTATGTGTCAATCTCTATTTCTCTTGTAATTTATTATGAAAATGTTTTCCATTTATCATATGTAACACTCGAGGCGATAGATTTCTGCAACATTATTTCCTCTATGTGGCATAGTAGGTATACGATGGGAGCGAGGGTTGTATCAGAAATTGCCGAGATGAGCGAGATGATGCTTGCTAGGAATTAGAAACCTTGAGTGAACTCTTAATATTTTCGTAAATATTCAATTAGAAATATAATCTTCCAATTTTCAGATAGCTTAGATTGGCAATTGGACTGAATCGGAATAATAATATCGTTGCAATGAGCATATATTATTAAGAAAGTTGGTTGGATAATTATCCAATGAATGGTATTTGAATATTTGTCTCTACGACTAGAAAATTCGAACCTCATCAAAATTAATTAAAATTATTAATCCTATAATGCTTCATTCTCGCCAACGTTTCGGACGACGGTTGACTAGTTGCTGTGGGTGAATGTGGTTTTATTTACATGTGTAATATTCCATCATATTTTGATTGTATCGATATGCCGTCGAGAGATCCATGGTGATGGTTCGATTTTCTGTTTTGTTTTTCTCGAACTGGGATGAAATGCGAATAAGATTATCCTGCGATACAAGTTACAGTTTACACGACGTTCTATTAAGAATTATACATCAGATTGATTAACTGAGATCGAAGCAGATCGATGACACAGAGTATAACTATAACTATTGTATAACTATAACTATAGTCGATTTGCGCGGGAAAGTGGAAATATAACCTCGGTCGCAAGTGCCGCGCACCTACAGCTTCAATCGAACCGTGACCGCAATCGTAAACTCAACCGTATAAGCTAACGCAACTACAGTTTTAAGAGATACTGGCATTAGCATAAACTTGGCACCCAAGATGTGCTCCAGATTCACTTATATAATGCGCGGATCCGGGTAATTCTGATGGTAATGATACGCGATGCGATGCTATGCGTTACGTTTGCTTTAGTTTTAATATTCCGTTCGGTTCCGTTTGAGTATGTCGTGGTGATTCAGATGGGCTTGAATGTGGTTTTATGGCATTCGTGATGTTAACACGAACCGAGACACTTCAAATTTGTTCAGTTCTCTTCCGTTTTGGCCTGCTTCATTTTTTCTTGTTGTTCCCTTGTGTCAAGATAATAGTACGTCGACGTTGCCGCTGTTTTACTTATTATATGCTTTGTGTTTTTGTTTCACTTTCAGTGCCGTGAAATATTCCTAGCCATTTTTTCCGGACTGTTTACTGTCCGCCGCAGAAATCCTGCGCACGGTTTGTTGCCTATCTCTCCACACAAATGTGTTTGTATATGTGTGTATGTTTGAGTATATATTCGTTGCGCGTGTCCTTGGTCCTTGTTTCACCACCGCACCCGCCCAACCACATCGGCCTGCGCTTACTTCATGACTATCCATCCGACTCCGGCAACTGCGACGACAGCGACTCATCTGCAACGAGAGCCAATGAAGACGAACCAAAAACCGAGAGACGGCTGCTGCTGTTGCTACGACTGTGATAGTGTCACCAGATGAGATGGCGATGGACGTAGAGTTCGTACGAAGTGGTTGGTGGTAACATTGAAGGTGGGCCAGTTGTGTGGGAACTACTTTGTGATTGGCGCTAAATACTTAAGCTCATGGCCTGCATTCCTAACTAAAATTGCTCAAGGATTTAGAAAGAGAGACCTATATATTGTCTTTGAGTGGGAGAGTAATGGGCGTGGGTTTGAATAAAATAATACTAGTTATTGAAGAAAAATTGCGCGGGATATACTTTTGAAATTAAATTAATTTGTTAATTCAGCTCGCAACTGGCGATGTTAGCGCCGTTACCAAATTGACTTAGACTTAACGCTGCGTTTCATATGGGAGTGTGTTCAACGCATATGTGTGTACATATATAGGAACGCACGTAGTCAGATTTCCGCCAATCAGCACCAAGACCAAGATTTGCTTAGCACCAATCACAGATGGCCCGGTTTTGTTTCTCGCTCTATCTCCGTCTCGCTTTGCCCTGCCTTTTATATCTAACTCGTTTACACACAAGCGTCTTTCTTCTTCGTTCGTTCATGTGTATTCCGCGAATCTATATATTGTAATTGTTTCCTTTTGTTTCTGTATTTTGTTTTTGTTTTATTTTCTCTGGCGGATTTGAGCCTGCTTGCTCGCTTTTTCTTTGGATATGTATGTGAACGTGTATCTGATTGTGTATGTGCGACCGTGTTACATGTGATGTGTACATGTGTGTATATGTTTCTTTGAGAACATCAAGTTAAACGCAAAAAGACAAAGTAATTATGTTAGCGATGAAAATATTATGATTTTTATATATGTATCTATCCACGACATACCTATACCGATCGACAATCGATCTGAGTTCTTCATGGGTACTACTAGTACTACTGTACTACTAGTACTATTGGTATATATTTTAGGTATACAAAGACAATGGCGTATATGAATGAACGGCGTTTGGGATGAGGTTGATGCGGAATCCGAGCCAACATTCATGTAGCGCATGCCCCATTTAGTCCATATATAATGGGATTGAATTTTACAACAGTAATATTCACATGATTTAGATGATAAATTTCGAACGAAATTGGATAGTGATTTACTCGAAGGTTTTTTTTATTTTTTGTAGAAGTGGAGAGATTACCTGGAATGTCGTAAGCGCACGTTTCATATTAGAGAGTATCAGTTTTTAGATAATTTATAAATAAAAAACACATCAGAGAGTATGCTTTTGTTGAGGAAGTAAACCCATTTCCGCCGCCATTTGATTATGTATAATTATGCAAATTAGTCCCATGATTTGGATTGCATGGCCTCCGGGTCGCGGCATTTGGATTGCGGCTTTTATGGTGTAATAATTAAAAGAATCCCCCAAAGGATGTGTCTCGAAAAGTCAAAACATAAGTTTAAAACGATTTGCCAAATTACAATTATACTTCTCGCAGTCAGCGAGAATTAAGATTTGGTGAATTCTGGTACCATTCTCAACTAATGCACCAACCCTGCTCCACACCTACACCATATCTGCTCCATTCCAGCTGACATTCGCCCTTTTAATAACATTTGAAGATCCAATTGGGAATTCCGAAATGTGAATGGAAATATTCGAAATTCGGAGCAACTCCATTGTCCTGGAGTCTCTAAGGACACCAGCTACACCCGCGTTCCGCCAGCTATTTCTCGTGATAAGGGAGTACCTTTATGATTGATTTAGGGGATTGTAATATAACATTTCTACTAACCAAAATTAAAAAATAATTCAATACTCATTTCAAGACAGATCCTCAATAATATCTTTAAAGATTCTTCGGATTTACTCATAAATGTAGGTATATATACCATTCTTTTTGAATCGGGTTAACTTCCACAGTTCGCACGTCCAATTTTCCAAGACAGAGACAGCATATAATACTTGATTCACAATTAGGGTCATATGAATTAAATAAGTATTTGTGCGATACATCTTGAAATCTTGATGTAAATCGTAATCCAGTAGGAGGAAAAATTTACTCTACATTCTCACGATTTCTTGGAGGAAATCTTATTCACCTGTGTCATTCCATCTGGCATTGATGATGATGATGACACCTGTTTTACATTCGTGCGGTTAGTTACATTCCCTTGATATCCCGAATACTAAATGATCAAGAACAAAGCCAAGAGATTGAAATGTATATCACGATGATAATACTTAGCAGCTTTTCAATAGACAGTGGCCAAGAGGATAATGTTTTGACAGATATAGATATAACAGACGTTTTAGAGGTCAAGGTACATTTGCATTTAAATACATTGAGAAGACAAAGTCGGTGTGAAAGACAAGTGGAAATTCAAAACGCATTTTGTGGTTGCTCAGTGTTATTTTCAATTAACAAAGCGACTTGAGAAAATATTTCCCACAAAGTGCCATCAACAGATTGACCAGCAGATTGGCCGCAGGTACTACGAGATCCCACCGAATGCAAACGAATCAATATCAATATCAGGCATTCTTGGCTAAACTTTGAATGAGCGAACAGTCGCACAGCTATATTGTATCTGTACTGTACTATTGTATCTTACCATCTCCAGAAATGCTTCCTTGCGAGCTGTGCGAGTCTTCTGAAAATGGAGTGTTGAGTATTCGATTAGGCACTCTCCAACGGAAATAGCCAAAAGACACAGCTTACCTGCATTATTCTGACCATCGCCAATAGCAGTAATCCATTCAACAGTCCCTTGCGACTGGCTCAGAAAACTGCCACCGCCTGCTGTAGCCTCCCCAGACTCTTGGCTCAAATAGTTCTCAAACTTGTGTACTGCAATATAAATAAATTACTTGAAAATTCGTTTTGCTTACAATTAGTTTAAGGGTATATAAGTGTTTCGTTCTGATGCTTCTATTCTAAAGCGTATGATATATTGTACTATACCAATGTTTTCATTCAGTACAACTTACGTACTTACGTACAAAGCTAAGGAGGGAAAGTGGACTTATCATGGGGAATCCGTGACAGAATTCATCTAAGGAACTTATTCTTTGAAGCAAATGAAATCAAGCGTTGAAGCTCAACGAGGGGAAGCATTAAAGCAAAAATAATTTCAATGCTATTTACATATTTCATAATAATCGAAACCAGAACAGCAACTATCCACATATTCAGCATCCATCTGAAAATCCAAAGAGCCACAACTTCGCCTCTGCACCCTCACGCCACCACACTCCCGTATCAAATTGAATTCAACAGCGACCATGGGCCATTGTTCTCGCACTAAATAATAGCCACACTTCGGAGTGTGGATCGTGGTTTTGGTGCACCTGGTCTTAGAGTACCTCCTATTTGAGTATTCAAATGAATGTCTCTCTGGATTAAAAATTCATAATTAAATTTAATGAAAATTAAAATGTAATCCTTTGTTTAAAGTTATGTCGATAACTCCATCGATTCTAAGTTATACAGAGAGAAAACTTAAACTTTTATTTTCTTAAGTATGGAATAGATATAGATACTTGGGATACAAACGAGTTTGGGACTAACCTTTTGATTTCTCGCCCATTTGAGCTGTGGTGTAGGCGCCGGAGTTTTGATTCAGATGCTGGTTGGTGCTTATGTTGACGGAGAGGTGTTCGTCTGTTGGTGAGCTTTGGAGGGTGTGTAGTTGTTGAGTTGATGAGACGACCACCTGTAGCTGTTGCTGTTGTTGGAGTTCTAGGTGTGGATGCTGATGATGATGCTGGGACAAGGTCTGAGATTGCTGTGATGGGATAATATTGTGTTGGTGCTGGTGTGGATGCACTAGGGCCAGCCCATGGATGAGATGTGGCGAAGCTTGCATTTCCATTATGAGCATATAATCAATACCTGTAAAAATTAAAAATCCAATAGCCAATTCAAAATGCTTGGATCACTCAGTTGTGAACCAATATTGACAGCTTTTCACAAGTTCCATAGACCCATCTACATGCCATAGGCAAATACAAATAAATTTACGGCATTTATAATTATAGATGAAGAAGTGTTCTTATAAAGGAGCTGGTACGCCAAACAAGCTATCGTTGACTTTCAGAACGCGGTCAAGACTAAGACGGAAGCTCACCAAAAGAAACACATAAATATTTATAGAAAGACAATAAGTTACTGATATAAAGCGAGAGAAGAGAAATAAAGAGAAAATGATAGAGAGAGCTTAACCATGATCACGTAACTGATCTATACTTAATGAACTAGGAAACTAGGATAGCCCAGGTGTACAAGTTCTAGGCCCTGTAGAATTAAAGTAGTAGCTTAGAGATAAAACTAACGAAATCGACCTAATGATCAACATCTGAGTAGATGAATATAAATATGGTAATATGCTTGCTTCCAAAAACATATGTAAAATATGTTGTTTTACTTTCGCACGGACTGTAAAGTCCATGGGGTTCGGAAGCGGGAATGATTATGCCTGCTTAAGTTAATAGATCAGATAGTGTTCTATTGGTGTTTGATTTTTAGTGGCTAAGCGACTAGAGCGTGGCAATACATGAGTGGGAAGATTAAAGTACATATGATATTACCAGGGGAATGAAAATTATCCCGCTCAATGCATGGCAGATGTCCCTTTGTTTTCCTTTTTCTTTCCCATTTTCAGCCATCCACACGAGCTATAACTATGTGCATGTTTATACGTATGAGAAAAGAGCGCGCGCTCGGGCTCATTCACCTGTTGTTAATTGACTTTTTTAGGAATCGCCCTCTTCTGGGGTCAATGCAGTTGGCAGGTCGCTCAATTTTTGGTTAATGTATTTTTCTGAACACTTGTACCTGGCTCGGGGTTCAGGATTAGGAATAGGGTTGGTGTTAGGGTTGGGGTTAGGGTTGGGGTTGGGGTTGCACATGTTGCATTCGACTCCGCAACAACGTAGTTTCTCTTGAACGATATATATAGCAGTATTCGTCGGTTTGACTGTTTCTGCAGGTGGACCATATGTTTTGTTAGTTTTCATGCGTTTTATGCAACTAACCGCTTTTCCTTAGTGCGCACAATCTTCCACCCCTTGAAACGAATAGGTCGTAATTAATTTGTTTCCCGACATTCTAATGGAATTTTTGTGACTTTTCCACCGTGAGAGAATAATTTGAATGTATTGAAACTATTAGTTTCCGTTTTCGAGATATCCAAACCGACTTAATATTTTAAACAGTTTTCAAAAAATTTCTAAATACTGATTAACTTTAACACGTTTCTTTTTAAATTCGTGAGAAGCTTTTCAAAGTGTACCCATACTGCAAGTCAATTGCTTACCCAAGCCCAGTTACTCTTGGCTTTATGTCGCCACTTCATATGCATTTCGCTCTAGCTCCTTCGCCGAGTGTCTAACGTAAGATATTATGCAAAAACAAATGGACAGATATTCTCTGTGAAATCAGAGACAGTAGTCAGTTGAATCAATGGTCGGAGACAAGGTTCTCATTTTCGATGAGGTTATCTTATCTTTCTCTCTATATCTCTCTCTCTCGAAATCTTAAATATCTCTCCCTCTTTCTTATACTTCAAATGGCGTAATACAAAATTCAATTAAAACAAAAATAAAAGTGGGAATATAAAAGCAAATTTTCACACACTTGCGGACTATATTATGGCGATTAAGGTGATCTGGGCGACTATAGGTACAGAGACGGAGAAAATGACGACAACAGCGATGACGACGCCGACTGTAGCTGCGACTCTGAGGAGACTTTATAAGAAACAAACGGGAAAAATAAGCCCAAGGTCAGAAGCGTGGGTAATATTTTCAGTTTTCATAAATAAATAAATATGATTGTACTCATATATATGTACATAAATCAAGACAATATTCTTGGAATCTGTTGAAGTTTGATCTTGATATTATAGGTATATGAATAGTCGTAACTCAATCGATTTAAATAGTTACTAATATGTGGAACAATTGGTTAATTAATCGATTGTGACCTATCAGGAGGGCTTACCTGGTTTTCTTTCCTCACACAGTGTTATCCAATTCACCACGAAATGACAAAATAAATCCACTTAATACATTTTTTTTAAAAACTTTCATTGCTTACATTGTTGTAAAGTTAAGTAAAGAGGTGAAATATATCCGAATGTATATATATACAAGCTCAAAGATATCTTAGCCCTAGAGCAAAAAAGAAAGGAGCACGAGCAAGATTACAATGAAGTTGCTCAAGAAGAAGATGATGATGAAGAAGACTAGGCCGCGTTTCACTTAATTATTTATGTTGAACGGACGATCTCGCGTAACAGGTGCCTCTCTAGTCGTGGACCGTTGGACCGTTCTCAAACAGTTCTCAGGTCAAACTGTTTCGCTTTTCGCTGCTAATGGTGGACGGAAGCGCTTCGGAACGGGTCTCACTCAACAAGCTAGTTACTATATACATACCTCTCGGCATTGTCAGGTACACGCACAAACACACTCACACACACACACACACGTTTTTTTGAGCAACGTCTCTTTAAGCCTCTCTCTTAACCAAGCCTGAGCAAACGATCATTATATACAGGCTTATGTACTTCTTACTGCTATGTTACGGTTGGTCGGCTACATTTTCACTCAAACGGAGCGTTCGTCGACTATTCGGGAGCTGTAGGACGAGACAGCTTTCTTTCTACACCTATCTTGCTCTCTTTTAGCTCCCGGTATTGCCCTTCATGATCATCGAATAGCCGCGATTTCTCATTTCTCATGTGAATGTATATACTGAAAAGAGTTGGTTGTTCTCAGATCTAGACCTTATATCTAATTTTTCAGGATAGTTATTTTATGTATCTTATCAATTCATAACATTTTTGAAGTAGAGAACACTTGTTAATATTAAATTCAATTTCTATTTATATTTCTTATAAGTATTATCTACACACACATGTTGATGGCATGGCAGGTGCGCTGTAACGGATTCGAAACAAGTAAGAAAGCTCTAGTCGAGAGTGCTCGACTACGAGATACCCTTAGCCTAGGTAATAAAATACTGTGATTCAAATAAATACATTTAAAATAAAAAAATAATAATATAAAAATAAAATAAAAAAAAAAAATAAAAACTTTTTTGTCC
>JBANDA010000044.1:2489-15486 GCA_037040005.1 Zygothrica flavofinira | reverse complement strand
AAACTCTTGCGGATAAAAGTGGTAGGTACGCGGTGCCAGCAGCTTCACTTCTGTGCCGGCATCCTTCTCCGCGAGATACTCCGTCAGGCACTGCTCGAAGAGACGCAGTGAGCGACAAATGCTTTCGATGAGTACATCATACAGACGCAACATTTTGGTCTGTTTGCACAGAATTGCCATGGCTTCCAGCTCCAGCGGCACACAAACTTTGGCCACTTCCTCATTTGTTATACAAACGCTAAAAGCTGGATGCCCGGCACCATCACCAACTGCAGGTTCCCGCGTGCGACAGCGCAACACATCGATATTGATGACATCATAGGCGCAGCCAACAGCACCATAATGCTTGGCCAGGTCCGGCAGATTGACCTCCGCTGACTTCTTCTTGCTTGGCGTCTCAACTGGTATCTCCGCGATGAGTGCCTCAATGCGAGCATCGCTGTTGAAGCTTGAGTGTTGTGTGCTCACATAGATCTTTGTCTGGGGCACATGGAACACAAGGCTGCCATCAGCCACACGTTTGCGCAGTGCATGCAGTTCCTTGGCAATGGCCTCCGGATTGGCCAGCGTATTCAAGTAGAAGCCGCATTTCAAGCGCGTAAAGCAAAAGTCATTGTAGAGCTGCGGTGCCTCCATGACCTCGTAGGGCACATGCTCCAGTTTGCCGTGTATGAAGAACGATGCCTGCAGGCCCACAAGTGTGCCCAGCTGGCATTGCAGCAGTATCGGATTATCCGTAATGTCCACCGAGGAGATGATCTCCTGCAGATGCGCCTGTGTGTCTGTGCAATCGCCGAACTTAACCAAACCGCACAAATCGAGCTCCGCGGGGAATTTGTGTTGTATGTGCTCATAGTTCAGTTGACCCACACTGGACTCCACATTGAAGCTTAAGAGCAGCAGAGTCCCATCTCCGTAGAATACGCCGTATAAGCAGCCGCTGCACTGCAGCTTTACACGCTCCAGGCGCTGCAAACGTAGGCAGTATCAGTAGAAAAAAAGACAACTGCAGGACATGTAAACAGTTTTACCTTTAGCAGAAATGTTGATATTTTCAATTTGGGCAGCATTTTCGTAGTGAAAAATTAAGCGTAAAGTACAAACTGCACAGCTGGCAAAACCGTATATCGATAAGTATGTTATCGCACCCAATACAAGTGCTATCGAAATGAACAGTGTGACCAGCTGTTACACCTGCCGCGAAATTTAAATAGTTCGAAAAAAAAGTAAATAATGCTTAATGCCAAAATAGCTTTAAATATTTATAAATAATAAAATAATTTTATATATAGCTGCTTAAATATTTCTATATAAAGACTCAGCATTTGCATTCTAAGCATATGCATATTATCGATATATTTATCGTTATGAGCTGCACACTGCCATCATTCAATTTGCGCACCCAATTCAAATATCCAAGTGCATATACACACATACATAGCATTTATTTAATAAATTATATATTTTGAATTCGGTTAGATTTAGATTCGAAAATAAACGCTTGAATATTTGCACTGAGCATGCAGCTTTGGGTGTTTACTTAATTACCTGACCAGCTCTCGAAACACTTTTAATTATATTCAAATGTTTTACATTTATATACATTCGGCTTTCAACTGGAATATTTTCTGTTTCTGTTTGTTTGTTTGTTTTCTTTTTACTAATTTACAATAAAGATTATGCGATTTGTTAGAATACATATATGGCTACAAACTACTAGTTGTTTTTCACAATTTTCTAATTAATTTTCTTTTGCTATATTTTTTGTTTTTTGCATTTTTTTGGTGTTGACCAAAAATTTATGCAATCCCTTTGAATACAATTATCCAATTCCAGCGGCTAACCTCGATCGATCATTTCGAAAATTGGTTAAATATTTAGATAAAACGCTAAACATTAATTTAATAAAAAAACACGAAAACATCCATTAAGGCGCACCCGTTACTTCTTTTGCTTGGCAGGCAAAGCAGCAACTGTTGCTGTTGCTGCTTTTGTTGGTGTTGCTGTTACTGCTGGGCTTACAGCTGCTCCGGCACTTGTTGGCCTTGTCGTTGTAATCGAAGTTTTTTTGGACGTATTGGCTTTGGCTGAAATATAAATACAAAAATGTTGCAGGCTCAACTATTGCACAACTCTTGGATCTCTGGTACATACCCATTTCAGACTTTTTGGCCTTGTCTGGCTGTTGCTCCGCCACTTTGGGCAACGGCTTCTCCAGCGTATGTGTGGGTGATGACGATGATTCGCCTTCAGCGTATTCCGCAATGACTGGCATAAATCCTTCCGAAACACTGCAGCTCTCTTGTGTGCTGGTGGGTGAATCCTTCTCCTCGGCAATTCGTGGCAAGAGCTCGCAGCTGCTGACGGTTGCGGCAATGGCAGGCACATTATTCGTTGTGGTTGGATTATCAGCTGGGAATGCTGGCAAGCTGGTTGCTACAGTTGCTCTCTGAGATTCATCTGGAACGGCAATTGCTGATGCTGCAGGCAGCAGCAGTTGCTGCTGTTGTTGTGTAGCAATAGCACCACCCTGTGCAGCACCACCTGCTGGCCGCCAGGTGGTTGCCACAACTCGTGCATGTGGCGTCTGTTGTTTGATGGGTGGAGAACAGCAAAGTGGAGATATTTTGGTCTCAGCACTGCGCGGATGCAGTCGATCAGGGGACAATGCACGGCGTAGCAGCGGGGAGCTTGGCTCTGCGGATTTGGTTCGTGCAAATCCTGCTTTCTTGCTGCTCGCACTGACCGCTGTCTGTAGTGTGGGTAACGTACTACCCGGACTATACGACTGCGTTGTATTGGATGCACCCGGCTGATGACCAACCAGGGGGAAGGCAAGTGGCGAAGGCGAGCGCGTGGGTGACGAGGGCAAAGGAGAGGGCGATGGTGTGCGCGCCAGGGGCGATAATGGTATATGGCCTACGGATTTACGCCGATTGGGCAGCGCATTGTTGCCCGTAGTATGCAATGTCTTGAGACCAGCAGTGGCGGCACCACTTGCTGGCGAGCCACCCGAGCCAGTGGCAGCCGCATGCAGCTTGTGCTTTAGGCCATGCAATGTCGACGGACGTTGGTAAAGTTGCGGCATAACGCCCGTTGGGGAAACTGTTTGAAGTTATTGAGTTAAGTAATCGATCTGAGCAAGGAACAGAGTGACTCACCTGGTACATTGCCCACGGATGTGGCGCTATTGCCCACAACTGCACCCACATGGGGCAGCAGCACAACTGGACTGGTTGGTGGTAACGGCAATTGCACACTCAAGGCAGCCACAGGAGCAATGACCAAAGAGTTGCTGGTTACATTAGAGCAACCCGCACCCGCACCCGCACCATTGTTGCTGGAGCCGGTGGGCGTATTGGGTGACGATGAGGATGGCGATGTGGACTGCGACGACGAGTTTGCTGCTGATTGACAGCAGCTGCTGCTATGATACGATGAGTCCATTGGCGAAAGATTGCGTGCCGATGGTGTGGTGGGTGAGCTGGTGCCAGCCGAATACTATCATAAAAATAAAGGGACCATTTCAATCCGGATTCAAGGCGAATCTCAAATTTCAACTCACCTGTTGCATCTCGGCATTGGCCCGTTTACTGCTGATTCGTCGAAATAGAGAAGTTTTGCGCTTCTTGTCGTGCTCCCTCTTTGTCTGTTTCTTTTGGCGATTCAGGCCCTTCTTGGCCAGCTTACTCTGCATTAGATCCCGCTTACGACCACCGCTCTGAATGCTGGTGTGCTCCAATGGGGTGGCACGGAGTGTCACGTGCTCCCCACCGCTAAGCAGTAGCTGTAGTACTTGTGTGTGGAACAGACCCTGTACAGCTTCGCCATTCACGTGCGTGATGAGATCGGCGGGTCTTAGACCAGCCTCAAACGCTGGACTACCCTCATCGACGGCCATGACCAGATGGTGCATGGTATAGAAATCTGTATCCCCATAATATACACGTATTGTGTGCACGGTGAAGCCAAAGCCACGTGGACCACGGCGTATAATAATGGGCGGTTTGAGATTGGTTACCAACGGCGAGAGTTCGCGACACGGCGACGTGTCCCTTGAACTAGCTGTGCTGGATCCGTTACCGCCGCCCGGCGATTGTATGCCACACAACTGAGCTGCCAACTGTGTGTTGTCTAGCGACGACATCAAGGACAGACCTAGAGCCGAAGCCGATTTCACAATGGAACGCGAGCGATGGTGTTTGACGCCATACGAAGAGGACGATGGGCCGCTGCTGCTGTCCATGGATTTGGGCTGATGATGCAGAGCCAGTGGCGACTGTTCGCGCACATTCATGTTCTCGGTGGAGGAGCTACCGGCGCTGATCGTCTCATCCTCAATGGAAATGGAGAAACGTGGCAAAATGTCACGTGCACAGACGCCTTTACGTTTTCGATTGATCTGCGGCGAGAAGTCATCGCTGTCCGTTTGCGAACTCTCTGGCGTGCTGCGGGAGAAGCTGCTAACACTAGTGGGTTGAGGTGTAGCAGCCGTCAAAGATTGCGCCTGTGTCGGTGGAGGTGGCGGAGTAGCCGGTGTGCTGATGATTGTGGTTGTATTCGGTGGCATGCTGTGCCGCTGATGCACATGCACAGCGGCCGGCGTGGCTGGTTGTTGCAAATAATGCTTAAGCATGCGCAGCTCAGCATCATTGCCAATAGTCACATTATGCAATAGCTCCGGCAAATACTCCGTATCCGGTGTGGAGGGCACTTTTAGACAGCTGGATGAGAGCTGCAAAATTAACAATATTAGAGCACTTTAATCCGTAAGTAAACCAGGGCTCACTCACATCCAATTTGCGTAATTGCGGCGTATTCAAAAACTTGTTGACCGGCGTCAGCTCTTGCACTTGCACTTTAGTCAACGCCATAGATGTTGCAGCAGCGGTAGAAGTTGGCTCCAATGTACTGCTACTGGTGCTGGTGCTGGGAACAACAGTTACCTGTGCACGTGTTGGCAATGTTGTTACTGCAGTCGAGTGGGTGGTCTTCTGAGCGCTATCCGTTTGCGTGGGCGTCGCATTGCGAGACCAGCTGTAATGCTGCTTGCGATATTGCGGCGTATAGGAATTGAAGCTGCCAATGACCGGCGTGTCATCAGTATCATCGGTTTCCTCACCGCCCAAGTCATGATTGTAACGATCCATGCGAGCTGCGATATGAATGTAATTTGTAAATGCATTTAATTTATATATATATATATATATAGAAGCCAACTCACTATCAAAATAGCTAGTATCATCCTCGTGCGATAATTGAGGTACGAATTCCGCTTTCTGACGCAGCAACGAATTCCAATCCATACCCTGGAAGTAGACATGCTCCTTGACTTCCAAGGCGCCCGTTTGAGTGCCCAGGCGATCACGCGCATTCTGCTGCAGCAACTGTGTAATAATATCCTTGGCCTCCGTTTGCACGGGCCAATCTTCGCTGTCCGGCCAGTCGATGTCATCGTTGACCGTATGTGCGAAGAGCTCTTCGGCCGTCTCACCAAAGAACGGCACACAACCAATGAGAAACTCGTACAAAATAATGCCCATAGACCACCAGTCTACGGGCTTACCATAACCCTGACGCAGTATCACCTCGGGCGCAATATATTCCGGTGTGCCATAGACCTGGAAAACCAAAACAATTTAGACATTTATTTCTTTTTGAATTCTATGCACTTGCCTGTTTATCGGAAAACTGTCGCGTTTCTGAATCAATGTAACCCTCATACAAATTGGTTGCCAATGACATTAGGCCCATTTTCGAGAGTCCGAAATCGGTCAGTTTTATGTGACCAAGCGCCGTGATTAACAAATTGTCCGGCTTGAGATCGCGATGAACGATGCCATAGCTGTGCAGATACTCGACGGCTAATACTGTTTCGGCGAAATAGAAGCGAGCCATGTCCGCGGGCAGGGGTCCAATGTTTTTAAGCAGCGTGCCGCAATCGCCGCCTTCGACGTACTCCATGACCAGGCAGAGGTGCTTCTTTGTCTCAAAGGAGCAGTACATGCTGACCACAAAAGGATTATCCGCAAATGACAATATATCACGCTCGGCGAACACTTGCTCTACCTGATTGCGCAATATAAGATTATTCTTGTTGATCTTCTTCATTGCAAAGCGCTGGCGGGTTGTCTTGTGCTTCACCAGATATACAGCGCCATAGGCACCATTTGAGATCAGCTTCGCAATGTCAAAGTCGTTTTCATGAGGCAGCGGTTGTTGCTGCTGTTGCTGCTGCAGTTGCTGTTGTTCTGCTGTTGTTGGCGTATTCAGCTGGCTTATGGCCAGGGCAAAACTGGGCGCTGCCTGTGGATCACAGGCAACGGGAGTCTGTGGAGGTTGTTGTGGCAACATGGGCTGTGGCGTACAACTGCCGCTGCCCCCAGAATTATCCAAAGCCATAGTATCCAGCGTCAGGTTGCTCAACTGTTTGGCCGCACTAGTCAAGGGTGAAAAGAGTAACAATCCACCTGATGACTCCTGTTCCTGCGGCTTATCTCCTGCGGTAGCCTGCCCTGAGCACATCTGTTGCGTCT
Organism: Zygothrica flavofinira; assembly: GCA_037040005.1. NCBI lineage: Eukaryota > Metazoa > Arthropoda > Insecta > Diptera > Drosophilidae > Zygothrica > Zygothrica flavofinira. The sequence continues at coordinate 8,950 of JBANDA010000044.1, read as the reverse complement.
CACGCAGCTCCTGTTGTAGCTCGGCAATGGGATCACGATTGAGACCAAGCTTGTGTATGATATATTGTGGTATATCGGCTTTTATAACTGGCATAGCCTTGGCATGTCCCTCTGCAGCCTCGAGTAGCTCATAGAACTCCTGTGGATCGAATTCGAGGCACTCCAACAGTCGTGCCGGACGCGAAATAATCAACAGCAACTTTTTAATGACGCCGCTGAGCTCGGCAGCAGCCTCTGGGGATTTTTCCTTTGTTTCCAACAACAGACGTTCGAGATTCTCGCTCAGCTCATAGAAATATTGCGAGGTTATCAACTTAGCCTCCGATTTGTGCAGGCAATCACGCGCCATTTCCAAAACCTGATGATGCACAAAACTACGAATAGAGGGAGATAGGATTACAACTATTGAAATAATGACCAAAGATAAGAGATTAATTGTATAATCCATACCGCACAATCGGTTGTGAATCGCGAAAGCTATTGCAAGCAGCGCTTTTATTCTCATTGATGAAATGCTTCAGACGTTCCTCCATCTGCTGCGTGGCCTTGGGGAAGCGTTCCTTGTACAGCGTATTCATAATAGCAATCTCATTATCCACAATCGGTGAGCGCGATGGGCTGGACAATGAACGAGATCGTGGACGAAAGTAAGGCGACATGCGGCCAGAGTTATTAGAAGCATTGCCACTAATATTACCACCACCACCAGTAGCACCTCCACTTCCACCGCCACTGCCACCACAGCTGGCACTTAAATCGGCACAGCAATTTACACAGGCAGTCGGTGGTTTCAGTGGTTGTGCTAGCTGCGGTTGCAACTGTGGTTGTTTTAATGCTGAATGCTGCTGCGGTTGTTGTGGGGGTTTGTGCGCGGCCAGCAAAAGTGCACAATGCTTGGTACAATGTTGCTTCAAATGCTCCGCACAGCAGGCGCCAGCTGCCACAGCGGCTGCGTCTTCCTGCCCAGGCGGCAAATTGTGCGCTAAATGATTGAGTCCCTCCTGACTGGAGCATTGCGACTATCAAAATCGAAAAGGAAACATTTTGAAAATTGCATGTAAATTAATTCAATTTAATTTCGTTACCGATAAATTAGAGCTGCCGGGTGTTGTACCATAGCCAGAGGAGGGCAATGAAGCCACCGACCAACGTCTGCCATCGACAACGCCGCGACACGAAGCGATGCGTTTGATGGGCGCAAATGCGAATGGCTGCGGCGAATTGAGACGCGGACTATCCGCCGGACTGGCAGAATACGGTGAATGTGCACGTGATCCCGCTGCCACAGCTGCTGCATTGGTTACCAAACTCAGGCGATGATGAGCCACACCACTCGACGCAGTGCCACCACCACCGCCTGGTGAACCACGCATAACAACGCCATGCAAATGATGATGCTTGGCCAGCGCTATTCCGCTGCCGGAACGTGATATATTCAGACCAGGTGAAGCAACCGTTGTTGCAGCACCACTAGCGTTCCCAGCGCCAGGCAACGCCTGACTTGCGCCCAGTTCGCTGCGAAAGTAGTTCCCAGTCAGGCAGGGCGCCGACTTGCCCAGCGAGGAATGACGCATACGCAGCAAATTGGATGCCTCTAAAGTGTGAGGGAGGGAAAATTATAATTAGTATAAATGTACAAACAGTTTTACGGGAGGCCCATACCTCCAACATATTCAAAAATGAAAGTAGAAGCTTTCGATATTGTTTTCACAATTCAAACTCAAAGTTAATTTTCCAAAATTCAAAACTTACCGCTGCTGGCGGCGCGCAAGGAATTTGTGTGCTGCTGGTAGGAGATCTTGCGAAGGAGCGCCGTGTAGCCACGCGAGTGCAGGGAGCTAGAGCTGCCGGTGAGGCCGCCCGATGAGCTTTTAGTAAGATTCAAGTTGCGCATCAGCGAGGAACCATTCTGGCTGTTGTCCAGCGGCTGGCCAGAGAGTTTCGCTGGCGATGCGGGCAGCAATTCAACGCCGCTGCTGACATCAGCATTGCCTGAAATGGCAGCGCCTCCACTTGACGCAGCAGGAGCATCACCCCCAACAACGGATGAATCATCGAAGATGAGTACACGAGCCGAGTAGCTCGACTGTGGACGTATGCGTGAGAGATTCGCCGAGTTGAGTTGACGCTTGGCCACGGGACTGGCGCCGCTGCTGCTGGATATGTCACAGATGACGCTCGCATCACTGGCATCAATTTCGCTGGCCATGCTGCGATTAATGAAATCCTGCTGATGCTGATCTTGTGAGGATGCATCATGTTTTTGTGGTGTTGATGTGGAAATTTTGCTGCAAGTGGTGGTGGTTGTTGCTGTTGTTGCTGCTGCGGCTGATGTTGTTTTTGCTGCAGTTGCAGCTGAAGGTGTCTCCTGGCGACTCATATTGCTGCAGCTGTTGCTTCTGTTGTTGTTCTTGCGAGTGCTACTGCTAGAGGCTCACAACATACAGACATTCATGTTGTTGTTATTTTTGCTGTTGTTGTTGCTAATGTTATTATATTTGTAATTCCTGTTGTTATTGCTTTTAGTACGGCTTGGCATGGCTGCTGCTAATGCTGCTGCTGCTGCTATAAATGATAAAAAATACCAACAACAATTAAGATTATAAGTTGCTGCCGCCCCACCCCTCCAGACATTGCAAATTACTTGGACACATACAACACAGACCAGACGCAAGATTTAGAAAAATATTTTCTTTGAGTTTTCAGTTTTACAAACGTCAATGAAAATTTTAATATATATATATATATATATATATATTACGAGGGCCGTTTAAAAGTATTAAAAAAATGCAAATAAACCCAACAAAACATTATTATATATACATACGTAACTGAATAATCTAGTAAATTGAACTCGTCCGTAATCTAATATGCAGTAGATAATCTTAGGAAGGAGATCTTATTAGATCTCCTAATGAACCTCTCCTCGATAGATTCCAGCCAGAATGACAAAAATCCGAGGAGAATGTCGAAGGTATTCGCATTACTTATCGGATAGCCCCCTCATAGATATATATATATATATAAATATATATATATATATAGTTCAGATATACTCACGAGTATATATAGTGTGTTAATAAAGTCTTCATACAGTCGGGCTATTAATAGCTTTATTGGCTTATATAATTAACAACTACAAGGCAAAATAAATAAAAATATATATAAAGTCTGTTTTAGCACCGCATTATAGACCATACAAGCCAATTTGACAGTTAAGCCTGTCCAAAAAAGAATTGGTTTAGCCAACCAATAAAAATTCCAGTCTATTTCGATATTTATAATCATCGCATTCTTAGCCATTTTGGCATCTCTAACAGTGCTGACATTTTAGCTGTTCTCCTATTTGTGCGAAACTCATTTTTAAAGTTTAGGGCATATATGAAACTCGATAATCTATAAATTTAATTTTCATGTTTCGAAAACGATAGCCAACTATCGTATCGATTTTAGTTTCGAATGGAATACCATGACTGGATTTTGCTTGACGTACGAAGACGTCTAGAATACATTCATGCTCATTCATATAATGTCAATGTATGGCTTTCGTATAGAGCCAACATTTAAATATGGCATATTTATGGTTGCGTACTAAAAAAAATACCATTGCCACAACAAACACATATATGTTTATAAACTATGATGGGGGGCTAGAACTTGGTGGGAGGTCACATCAATGTTAGGGTATAAAAAACGCGGTATCTAATTTGCGAAATCGTCGCACAAGTTGCGGTAGTCACGACGTTGGCGACTGTTTTTCTGGCACTGGCTCTGGTTATCAGTTTGTGTTTATTTATTTATGTAGCGGGTATGTTTAGTAGCACTTAGAGCTCGTCTATTTACTTAAAATTGTGCTCGTGCGATAATTGAATTTGTTTTATTATTTACGAAGGGCAATTTGGTACAAAATGTACGCAACACAGAATGTACGCAACACAAAATGTACCAAACTCAAAATGTACCAAAAAAGCAATCGAAAAATAAAACAGAAACAGAAACAAAAATAATGACACATACATTTGTCATTCAGCGGCGATTGTTCCACACCTCAGCACAAGGGCAAGGCAAATACATCCTTATTGTTGCGATGCCAAGCATTGGCGCTTCAAAGGGGGATTGGGCGTGTGCGTTGGCAGGCAGCTCGATTCCTTTTGGGGCCGCCCACTGGATGGCTGGCTGGCTGCCTCACACAAATACACACACACGCGCATACGCTGCCCAATCGTCAACACACATACACGCACGCATACAATGATACGCACTCTTGTTCACAGACACACAGGCGAGTTGGGCACTCACACACACACACACAAACGAATGTGTGTGGGGCAACAATTGATTGTTACACACAATTTACAAAATGCAGTTTCCGCGCTCGCACTTATAATTTGATGTTCATATATACGCAGCAAGTTGTAGACGACTTGCACACGCACGTGCACCCGCACGCACAATAATTAATACAAAACTATTTATTAAATATAGATTTTAGTGAGCCAACCAGAGCGACGAAAAATCGTTGTAACAATATCAAATCGAGTTGGGGATGATACGTGACGAGTGCCAGTGACTATCGATACATTGCCGTGACAAGCATGCATTGAAAGCTTTGTTATCGACCAGCGAATCGAAATTCAAGCAACTTTATGTTATCGAAATAATATTGTTTTGTTTTTATAGTTAAATTTATATTATTAATTTGCATTGCTTATGATCTGCATTATTTGAAATAATCGGATTAAAAGCAAAACTTTTTTATCATTAATGAGAATATGTAAATATATAATAATTATAATAATAAAGCAACAATCGTTAGCCATAATTCATGTTTGTACTATGCGAGGTCTGGTACGCGCTGGATATGTTCTTCTGAGACGTTGACGTGAGTTGCGACTGCTGCTGCGGCTGTTGTGCATCTGCAGCAAGATGATTATTCTCCTGACACCATTCTACGAAGTCATCAATGAGCACTGGCCAGGCACCCTCTGAGTCGTAGTTGCTCATGCGGTCATCAATATTGGTGGCAAAATCTAGGAGCAGGTTCCAGGTGTCCCGGGATATAGCACGCTTGTGCTTCTCCTCGAGGAACTTGCACCAGATGTCCAAGAATTTGAACCGATCGCTGAGAACAATGCACCAATATGCAATGGCCATGTCCAGATCGATGCCCTTCTGGCCCGGATCCTTTGCATAGTTGAAGGTGAAATGATAGAAATCCTTGAATTTTCCCCCATCGCTCAGCTCCTGCTCCAAAATGGGCAACTTCGACTTGAGTTTCTCAATACTATCGGTGCCCAGATCGCACATGCCATTGATGAACTCATCTCGGGAGAATTCACACTGGACCTCCGCATGGAATTTCCAGGCAATGATCAGAACTAGCTTCGAATCGGGGCTCAATTCCAGATCCTCTAGAAAACGTATGACCCCTTGTGAGCTAATCTTCTGCGTATCGCTGGGATCACGATAGCGAACGAACAGCTGCTCAATGCGCTTGCGGTCCAGCTCGCGATAATAATACTCGGGATTCTGGAAATAATTGTCGCTGGCCAAGTCCATTTTCCAATCATTCTGTTGCAGGCAAAATATGGCCGTCTGTTCGCCCGTCTGGGTTAGCGAGATGAATTTTTTCACTTTATCGCGATGTTGGCTCGACTTCAGTTTGTTCTGCAGCAACAAAAAAACAAACAAATTAATGGCTAGCCAAAGCGGATTTCACTAGCAATTGCATAAATAAAACTACAACAACAACAAATTCTGTGTGCGCTGGCGCTTGTGTCGAGTGCACGAAGAAGAAGAAGCAGTCAACTAACTTTGTATAATCACACTTTGTTTCAGCAACTGCATTCAATTTATATTTGTATTTATGCATACAGCATTTTTTGCTTATACGTACCATTATTATTTTTAGTGTATGCCTTATTGTTTAGCTAATTATTAAGAAAGTTTTCACTCTGCGTTGTTGTTTCTTGCGCACAGCCAAAAACCCAGAGTTGCATGCGATATCGATTGAAGCTGCCTCTGGTGCAAACGAGTTGGCAGTACTGCACGTAGCGATTCCTTTGTGAATCGATAACTCACAACTGACTCAGTATTGATTTCCACTCTGCAAAGACAACAAAAAAAAGAAAATCAAACAATTTAAGTAGTGAAAACAAAAAAAAAACAATTAAATGCAATTGACATGGCCTTGTTTGCTTGTGCTGCTTTACGCAGTCACCTGCAATGCCAGCGATATAACCAATGTTGTGTTTGGCAACATAAACGAGGGCCTTGTGGCCGCTTTTGGTGACTTCAATTCTGACGAACTTACGGACGTATTCATCATACGTGACAATAGAAGAACGATGCAAATATTCTTTGGTGTGTATTAATATTCGTGTGACGCTTAATGATTTCATATATTTAAACACACTCTACTTACCTCATCAATGCCTGTACATTCTGACCGAGTAAACAAA
>JBANDA010000042.1:0-22139 GCA_037040005.1 Zygothrica flavofinira | reverse complement strand
TTCGAACCCGGGGTCTCCTCCTTGACAGGGAGGCATGTTAGGCCGCTACACCAATGGTCCTTGTGTGAGCGGTATTGATAATACCGCATTTTAAGCCGCTAGCAAATCAAAATTTGCAGAAGGCGAGCAAGCTCTTCTCCGGCCTATATCCTTCGGCCTTGTTGATGAGAGCTCCATCCTCGAAGTAGGCGAGGGTGGGGATGGAGAAGATTTGGAATTCGGCAGCGAGCTCCGGGGCCGAGTCCACGTCGACCATTATGACAGTGAGCTCCTCGTGCTCGGATGCGACCTTTTCCACGATCGGAGTCATCATGCGGCACGGCCCGCACCAGTGAGCGTGAAAATCTACTAGGACGCGGTGGTTCGATTTGATTTCGTTCAGGGCTTCCTCTTTGTTTGTGATATGTTTGATCATTTTTAGATAGCCTCCTTTGGCGCTATATTAGAGCAAAAATAATAGCTAATAAAACGATATGCACCGGGAAGAAGAGATAGTTAAAGTACCTCCACCATCTTTTGTCGTATCCTCGCTTCCCGTTGTAGAAAGGGATGAGGAGGAGGGTTAGGAGAGAATACGACCCGAGCCCCATCTCGAGCGGATCGTATATCGGGGCGAAGAAGTGTATCGACCAGAAGAGGAGCGTCGAAAGGAGGATCGCTGCGACGTAGATCACCTTCACCGTCTGCGCGTAGAGCGGGTGATCGAGAGGATTCCCAGTCTCCGATTCTAGCCCGGATCTGACTATTATTTTTTTCGCTATGATCGGCGCGTAGTAAAAGGAGAGGAACATCGCAAAGCCATAGAGCGAGGTGCCTGCGCGGATGAAGGAGGGAAAATAGGTGGACCATAGAGCGTTTAGATTGTCCCCGATCCCGGCCGCATAGGAGAGGAAGATGTAGAGGAGCGGGAGGATCGATAGCCACCTCACCCAACCTTTCTTTTCTATTAGAAAGATGAAGAGGGCGAAGACGAGGAGGTCGGTGAATGGGTTCGGGAAGGCGAGCTCAGGCTTAGCAAAATAGAGAGCTCCTGAGACGAGCGTTATTCCAGCGAACAGTATCGCTAGGCGAAGGAGATAGTTCTCCCTGTCCCTGGTGTGGTGAAGCCCTTCCGCGAGAAAGAGGAGGACGAGCGGCATCGCGAGCCTCCCGATGATTCTGAAGATGAACGCGGTCGTTCCTAGAGGGGTGTCTTGAATGGCGATCCCGCTCGTTTGAAGAAACAGCCCGATGTGGTCGAAAAGCATCGAGGCGAGCGCGATGATCTTCAAAGGGAATTCCGATAGTTTCGATCTTAGTGTCATAGTGTCTGCACCGCCATCATGATGAGGCTCGTCAAATTGTACACTGCGTGGGAGAGGAATGAGGCCCCGAATCCGTGGTTGTCGTAGATGAAGGCGAAGGAGAGCCCTCCGAAGACGTACACCGGGAAGGCCGCCCATTCATAAGGGGAAGAGAAGTCGTGGAGATGGATGAGGCCGAACACCAGAGCAGAGGCGATGTAGGCGAGGATTCTGCTATATCTATTCGCGACGCCGAAGAGTCCGACGCGGTATGTGCACTCCTCGATAAAGGGCGCGATTATTCCCGAAAAAAGGAAGGCGAGAGCGGGAGAGGCTAGGAATATCTTTTCAGCCGCTTCCTGGTTCTCCGAGCTCCCTCCGCCGGCGAGCGAAGCGAGGTAGGATAGGAGGAGGGACATCCCGATTATGATAGGGACGTAGAGGAGGGCAGCGTAGGTCCTCTTCTTTTTAAACGTCGAGAGGATGGGGGTTAGATCTTTTCCAAGGACGAAGAGGACGGCGAAGATGAGAAAAAAGTAGGAGGTGTAGTTGATTACTACAAGGAAGGTTCCGCTTTCGAAGAACGCTTTTAGACCAGCCTCGAGCGAGGCGCCGCTCAGCCCCGATTCGATCAGCGCGGACTTGGCGATCGTGGCGGCGAAGAGCTGAACGACCAAAGCGAGGACAAAAAAGCCGATGGAACCGAGCGCGAAGAGCCAGAGCTCGCGCGAAAAAGTTAGGGGCTGAAAGAGCCTTTCCTCGCCCTTTAGAACGAGCTTAATCCTAGGTTTTTGTAGCGATTTTTGATCGTTATCCGCCATGGAGTTAATTATATGCTGAAAGCATATCTTTCTTAAACCGCAAGTGGATTTGAGAGTGGAGTTGGCCGATAATTCGCTTATGGAAAACTCCTTCTTCGTCCTCAAAGAGCGGTCGGAAGCCGAGATAAAAGTCCTATCCTCTTCGTTTATCTCCTACGCTTTTTCGATAGAGGATGAGGAGGAAGCTCGCGCCCTCTACAACGCGGTCAGAAAGGAGCACTCAAAGGCGAGGCATGTCGTCTATGCTTATCGGCTCTTCGACAAGGAAAAGTTCTTCGACGATGGAGAGCCTTCCAGGAGCGCTGGGTACATGTGCCTGGAGGCTTTAAAAAGGATGAACGTCTTCGGTGCCATGATGGTGGGGGTCCGATATTTTGGCGGCATAAAGCTGGGGCTGCCCCGCCTTAGAAGAGCATATCTAGACAGCGCTCTCCTGGCCCTAGAAGGGCGTGTTCTCAAGGCGGAGGAGGGGGTCTCGATCCGAGCCGACGTATCCTATCAAGAATACGATTTTTTAAGGAAGGAGCTCGCTCGCCTGAGGGGCAGGTTTGAAACCCTCTCCTTTGGAGAAAAAGTGACCGTCGTCTTTTCTGGAGGTGCTAAGATGGAGCAGGCGGCCCTCGCGATCTTTGAAAAGCATGGCGAAAGGCCCGTCAGCAGACGCATAGTTTATGTGGAGGAAAACAATGGATAACCGTGAATTTAAGGCGAGGAGGGAGAGGGCGTTCTCCCTCATGGAGAGAGGGAGCGCGATGCTTTTATTCTCCGGCGTGCCGCACATCAAGAGCGCGGACGAGGAGATGCCTTTCGAGGTCAACCGAAACTTTTATTACCTAACCGGAATCGAGCAACCCGACTCCATCCTCCTGCTCATCAATGCCGATGGCGAGAGGCGCGAGTTTCTCTTCATCCTCCCGTGCGATGAGAACAAGGAGAAGTGGTATGGGAAGCGCCTTAAGCCCGAGGAGGCGAGCAAGCTTAGCGGAATCTCAAATGTTCTGATCAACACCGCCGCCAAAGCGCGCATCGAGGGAACGCTCGATCCCAGCTATGAGCAATACGGAAAGATCTCCTCTCTCTACATCGATGAGGACCGCGAGTTGAAGATCGCCCCGTCGACCTCCACGAGGGATCTAAAGGAGAAGCTCATCGAGCGCTTCAAGCATCTTTCCATCAGAAACGCCTATCCTCTCATCACCGCTCTGCGCCTCCGCAAATCCAACGCTGAGATAGAGGAGTTCAGAAAGGCGGTCGACCACACAAGGCTCGGAGTTTACGCGATCATGAAGGACGTTCGCCCGGGCGCTTACGAGTACGAGATGGCCGACCTCTTCCATAAGGTCATCAACGATGCTAACGCCTATCAAGGCGTCTCCTTTAACACGATCATGGCGGGCGGGAAGAACGCCACGATCCTCCACTATCCCCTTCCGAGGGGCAGGCTGAACGACGGAGATCTGCTCCTGATGGACCTTGGCGCGCGGGAGGGATATTACTGCGCCGATGTCAGCAGGACGATCCCCGTAAACGGCCGCTTCACCGACGTCCAAAGGGAGCTATATTCGATCGTCTTGGGGGCGAACAAGAACGTCATCGCCTTGGCTAGGCCGGGCGTCAGCGTCAAAGAGCTTCAGGAGGCGACGATCAAGTATCTCGCCTCGAAATGTGTAGAGAAGGGATTCCTCAGGAGCGAGGAGGACATCTCGAGCATCTATTTCCATAACGTCTCCCACCTCATCGGACTCGACACTCACGATCCATACATGAATCCGGAGGATCGCATCGCCTATAAGGACCTTCCTCTCGAGCCGGGCGTGATCATAAGCGACGAGCCCGGGCTCTACTTCAGCGAGCTTGGAATAGGGATCAGAATCGAGGACGATCTTCTCATCACCGAGGATGGGTGCGAGGTCCTGACGTCATCGATTGTCAAGGAGATAGAGGACATCGAAAAACTGATGGGGCAGCGTTGATGGCTAGCCCCATTTTTTCTGTTTACCTATAATTGAAAAATGGAAAAGTTCGTTCTCGCCCTCGACCAGGGCACCACATCGACGAGAGCTATCCTCGTCGATAGATCAGGCCGGATCGTCGCCCTCGCTCAGCGCCCGCTCGAATGCATCTATCCGGAGCCCGGGTGGGTTGAGCAGGATCCTGACTCGATCTGGATCAGCTGCGTCGACGTCATAAACGAGGTGCTGATAAAGAAGCGCATCTCCATCGACCAAATCGATTCCATCGGCATAACGAATCAGCGAGAGACGACCATAGTTTGGGACAAGGCCACAGGCAGGCCGATCTACAATGCGATCGTCTGGCAGAGCCAGCAGAGCAAGGAGATCTGCTCCCGCTACGAAGATAAGAAGGATTATCTGTCGAAGACGACAGGCCTCCGCCTCAATCCCTACTTTTCGATGAGCAAGATCCGCTTCATCTTGGAAAAGGTGGACGGAGCTTTGGAGCGCGCCAAGCGCGGCGAGCTCCTCTTCGGGACGGTCGACAGCTGGATATGCTACCGCCTGACCGAGGGGAAGAGCCACGTCACAGACCACACGAACGCTTCCAGAACCATGCTCTACGACATCCATAAGAACGCTTGGAGCAGCGAACTTCTAGAGCTCTTCGATATACCGTCCTCCATGCTTCCGGAGATCAGAGGGAACGACGAATTGTTTGGATACGCTACTTACCTGGGGAAGCCGGTGCCGATCCATGGCGTGGCTGGCGATCAGCAGAGCGCTCTCTTCGGGCAGGCGTGCTTTGAAAAAGGCGAGAGCAAGAACACGTACGGGACAGGGTGCTTCATGCTCATGAACACCGGCGACAACATCGTCTTCTCGAAGAAAGGGCTCATCTCGACCGTGGCTTGGATCATCGGCGGGAAGCCGACATACGCGCTCGAAGGGAGCGTCTTCATCGGCGGGGCTGTCGTCCAGTGGCTCCGCGACGAGATGGACTGGTTTAAGCACAGCAGCGACAGCGAGGAGTACGCTCGGCGAAAGCCGAAGGCGGGGCACGTCTACTTTGTCCCTGCCTTCACGGGGCTTGGCACCCCGTATTGGGACGACGATGCTCGAGGGGCGATCTTTGGGCTCACGCGCGGAAGCGACCGCCACGAGATAGTTCGCGCCGGGCTCGAAGCCATCGCTTACCAGAGCTATGACGTCATCTCGGTGATGAAGGACGAGGCGAAGCTCGAGCTCCCTCTTCTCAAGGCTGACGGCGGCGCTAGCAAGAACTCCCTCCTCATGCAGTTCCAAAGCGACCTTCTAGGGGTTGATGTCCACGTGCCGGAGTGCACGGAGACGACCGCCCTCGGAGCCGCCTACTTGAGCGGTTTGGGGACCGGATTCTTCTCCTCTCTTGAAGAGATCAAATCGTTCCAGAATTCTTCGAGGATATATCATCCGACCCTATCGCGGCACGAGGCGCATAAATTCCATCGCGGATGGCAGAAGGCGGTGGAGGCGACGAGGGTTTTCAAGGTCGATGATTAAAAAAGGCCAGTATCTCGATCGCTCGGTCCTCGTCGCTCCGCGCGCTTTGCACGACGATCTTTTGAAGATAAGGCAGGAGGATCCTCTCCTCGATTTCAAGGTTGCGACGAAGGAGGATATAGCCTCCCTGTTCCGCTACGCCTACGACGAAAGGCTCCTCTTTTGGCTCGTCGAAAAAGGGTTCATGGTCGAGGAGGCGAGAGGGATAGCTCCGGCCCTCTCCTCGAAGAAGCTTCAGAGGTTAGGCCTTGCCAAAGAACGCGATAAAGCAACTTGTTCCCTGCCCTTTTTGAGAACGCTGGCGGATCTTCAAACTGAGGCTCTCAAAGAAGGGCTTCTCTACGATCTAAAAAAAGAAGCCGCTTTTGCGGGGAAAAATATCGTGACATACGGATATTTGGATGGTCTTTCTCTCCTCAAAGCCTTCGAGGGATTTGGAAACAATATCGCGTCAGGGTACGCGATATGCGAAAAGGAGGAGGGCGAGAAGCCTTCCTTCCACCGGTTCTCATCCTACATAGATGAGGTAAATTTCGTCCTCAACATGATAGCTTCCGACCTTGATTCAGGCGCGGATATCGACGATGTTTTCGTGTACGGGGCTGACGACAAATACAAGGATGCCTTCTTTTTCTTCTCGCGCCTATACGGGTTTTCCTTCGAGGCAGAGCCCGTCTCCCTCTTCAGCGAAAGGAGGTACCGGCAGCTCAAGGAGAGCATCCTCTCCGGCGTCGAGCTTCCATCAGAGCTAAGCGAGGCGGAATCGCGCTGCGCCTCGATTTACAAGATGATTTCAAAGCATCCTGCCTACGAAGATGATGCCGCTCTTCTCGACGATATCGCGCGCTCTACCAAGGAGCCTAGAAGGGCGGAGCGGCGGGTCGTCCGCTATCTCGACGAACCGTATGCTCCTAGCGGCGCGACCGTATACGTGGTGAATGCGGCGGCTGGCGTCATGCCGACCGTCCACGAGCGGAAGGGCCGAATCGATGAAAAGATTGCGTCGATCATCGGGCTGAGCACAGGCGAGGACGAGAGCCGCGAGGAGGCGCTCGCCACCAGGAGGCTCCTCCTCTCCAACAGCGTTCGATGCATATCCTATTCCTCGAGCGTCGCCGGCGAGACGCGCTTCCCCTCGAGCCTCATCGAGGAGCTAAACATCGAGACAGCAGAGACCAACATACTGGACTTCGACTACGCATCGGATAGAGGGGCGCTCCGCCTCGCTTCCGCACAAGATGCCCTGGAGGATTACCACGAGGATTCAGATGAGATGGCATATTTTCGTGGAGCCGTCGACATGGAGGACTTTTCGCGCGAGTTCCGCTCCTATCGGAGGCGCGTCCATGCCAAGGTTAGCGATGATAGAGCGGCATCTTCCTTCTCCTGCAAAAAGCTCGAGGCCATCTATTCTTGCCAGTACAAGTTCTTCCTCGAATACATTTTGAAGCTCGGCTCCGGGAGCCAAAATTTCGCGGCGGCGAGAGGGACGTTCATCCACCGCCTTTTCGAGAGGATGACGGATCTAGACGTCCCCCTCGACAAGGGGAAGTACCTTTCGCTTCTTGCGGACGAGCTCTCGAAGGGTGATGGCGCCTACGCTTATAGCGAGAAGGAGAAGGCCGTGCTTTCTGAGGCGGCTGACTACTACGTGAGGATCTACGAGAGGTATCGGAGCATATTCAATTCGCTACCTTCTCCGTCTTTTTATAGCGAGCAATCGTTTTGCGTAGAGCTTTCTGAAGCTGATTCATCTCTCGCCGGACGCATTGACGGCCTAGTTCGGTTCGGAGAGGAGGGGGAGATGGCCCTTCTCATCGACTTCAAGAGCAGCGAGCACACCTTCTCGCTCGAGGATATGGGGTACAAGGCTAGAGTCAACCTCCAGTTCCCTCTCTACATCCTCGCCCTCGATAGGATGCACGGGGATGAGTACAAGATATCCGGCGCCTATTACGCCACTGCGAAGCCGAACAAGAAGATATCTTCGGCCGATTCGGGCAAGCTCGTCGGCATGAGCTTCCCCGATGAGAAATTTTTGAAGGCTATCGGCGGCTCTCCCGATTCGATGTTCTCCGACATCAAGGTGGTGGAAAAACCCTATCCGCATTTCGAGTTCACGGCTGACCCCGATAGTTTTAGCGAGGTTTTAGCGCACGCTGAAGGCGCGATAAAGGACGCTAAGAAAACGATTGAAAACGGCGTCTACACCGTGAATCCTCTGCTTCTTTCAAAAAAGATAGACGCGTGCAAATATTGTCCATATGCCGACGTGTGCTACGTCGAGGAGAAGGACCGAAGAAGGCATTTTGAGGAGGGGAAAGAGCGATGACAAAATGGACTCCCAATCAGCTTGAAGCCGTCCTCTCCCGCGAAGGAAAATATCTTGTTAGCGCCGGGGCTGGAAGCGGGAAGACCGCCGTCCTGACGGAGAGAATCAGAGAGCTGGTCGCCCCGAGCGACCCAAAGCAAGAGCCTGTTCCTCTCGAGAGCCTTCTCGTCCTCACCTTCGCCAAGGATGCCGCGGCCGAGATGAAGAAGAGAGTGAAGGACAAGCTTTATGGAATAGGAAAATCCCGGCTCGCCGACGAGGTTGAGAGGAGCTCGATAATGACGTTCGACGCCTTCGCTCTCGACCTTGTAAGACGGTTCTACTATCTTGTTCACGTCTCCCCCTCGATCTCGATATCTAGCGACTCCTTTATCAAGCTCAACGAGGACAGATACTTGGATGATGTCATGGAGGAGCTCTATAAGAGGAAGGATCCCACGCTCCTCGAATACATTCGAACATTTGAAAATTTTGATGATGTCGATCTGAGGGATAAGATTAAGAACATCATAAACTTCGCCGCCTCCTCTATGGATCCGGAGGGGGCCATAAGCAGAGCCGACTTTGTCTACAATCTATCAAAGGATGATTATCGCGCCTTCTACTCTAGGTTCGTCGAGCTTCTTAGAGGCGATGTTCGGGACGCTTTGAGCATCGTCGATAGATATTCTTTCGATGAAGAGACGAGAGGAAAGGACGAGGCGCTTCTAAGCGGCCTCCTCTCGCTCGATGACGATGATTTTATTTCCTCGATCTCGAACATCTCGCTGCCGCGGAGGAGGAGCGGTTGGCCGGCTGAGGAGTCCGCGTTAAGGGACGGGGTCAAAAAGATCCTGGCGGGGTTGACGTCCATCGGAGGGAAGGTTCTCTCCTTCGAGAAGTCGTATGAGAATCTAAGATCATTCTCTAGATATGCCAGCCTTGTAAAGACGATCGCCTCCGCCACATACGAGAGGCTTTCAGCGCATAAAAAGAGATGCGGGCTCTACACTTTCTCCGATATATTTTCGCTCGCGTTCAAAATCGGGTCGACCGAGGAGGGCAAAAGGTACCTCCGCTCGCGGTATCGCTACATCATGGTCGACGAGTATCAGGACACGAGCGACGTTCAAACCGACTTCTTGAATCTCATCGGCGCTGCAAACTTCTTTGCGGTGGGGGATGTCAAGCAGTCTATCTACCGTTTCCGCGGAGCTAATCCCAAGATTTTCCAAAGGCTGGAAAAGGAGGCTAGGAACGGGCAGGGCGTCGTCAGAATATCTCTAAACGACAACTTCAGGAGTTGCGAGAGCGTCCTCTCTGGAATCAATTCCATATTCAAGGATTCGATGAGCGAGAGGCTCGGGGAGATCGCCTATGACCGCGATGGACACGCCCTGAGATGCGGGTCGAAGACTCCCGCCTCAAAAGGGCAGGGCGTGTTCGCCATTCGCTACGCCATAAGCAAGGAGGAGGAAACCGACATCTCAGCGGATCCTCTCCCGATTTTAAAACGCGGCGAGGACAAGGCGGAGTTCGAGGCCAGGCTCATCGCCAAGTCCATCCTTTCTAGAAAGAGCGATCCGACCTACACGGTAAAAGGGCGGGCCCCTCTCTTTTCGTATTTTGCCATTCTCATCGATCGGCGTAGAGACTTCGATGTGTACCGCGCCGTTTTCGCCGAGGAGAAAATACCTCTCGATGTCAACGAGAGCGCCGATATCACAAACCTCAATCTGACGAAGATCTTCCTCACCATCCTCCGCCTCTTCTCCTCGTCGCTCGATGCCGCCGGCCCCTCGTTTAGGCATCTTTTTGCCTCCTACGCGGCCTCCCCTCTCGTCATGATGGGGGACGACGAACTTTATTCTCTCATCTCGAGCGGGAGGTGCGCCGAACATCGGTCGATTCTCTGGATCAAGGAAGCAAAGAAAAAGGAGTTTAGAAACAACGAGGAGCTCGTGAGGTTCATCATCAGCACCAAGGATATCGATTGGGGAAGGGCCTTCATCAGGACGGGCGAGGTGAGGGCGAACGAGGAGCGCCTTCTATCCTTTATAACCATCGCGAGAGAGGCGGATAACCTCGGCATCGATCTGGATGGCTTCATCTCCTATTTTGAGCGTGCGAAGGATGCTGAGATAAAGATCGAATGCCCTAGGAAGGAAACCTCGAAGAGCGCGGTGAAACTCATGACGATCCACAATTCGAAGGGGCTTCAGTTCCCTGTGGTCTACCTCCCAGGCCTCTACGCTAAGCCGGGCGGGGCGAGCGAGGAGAAGCGATCGGTCAAATTCGATAAGGAGTACGGATATATCGCGAGCGGCGATGATTCGTTCAACATTTTCAAGGACATGACGCTCAGGCGCGAAGAGAGCGAGGGCCTCAGCGAGAGGATGCGCCTTTTCTATGTCGCGGCTACAAGGGCGGAGGAAGCGCTGATCTTCGTGACGAGCAGCCGCTCTGGTGAGAAGGTCGGCGAGGCCTTTGTGCTGGCTGAGAAAGATGATGAAAAGTATTCTCTCCGCAGGCCCGCGACATTCGACGATTACCTTTCCCTTTCTAGCTTCAAACCTCAGGAGGAGCGTATAACGGGAGCTGCGCTCAAAGCCGAGGACGTTCCTTCCGAAGAGGTTTCTCCTAAGAAGAAAAGGGTTGTCAGATCCATCTCCATAGAGCCGGAGGTGCGCCTGTCGGAGCGGTTTAGCAAGAGGGAAAGCCTCGGCAAGAACTATGAGGCATTGAGAGTAGGAAACACCCTCCATGCAGAGATGGAAGCCTTCGATTTTAAGCGCGGCGAGGTAGGCGCCTTATCCTCTATTCTCCAGAGGGCTGTCAGAGCCCTTAAAGAGAGGGAGGAGCTAGATAGGCTAGAGGAGTCCAAGGAGTTCCACGAATACGCCTTTTTGACCGAGGGCGGGGAGAGAGGGTCGATAGACTTGCTGTTCGTCTACGAGGACCGCTTCGTCGTCGTTGATTACAAGTCTTCAGACATCGATGACCCCGCCTACGAAAAGCAGGTACAATCATATGTGGCAGAGATGGAGAAGCGCCTCTCACGAAAGGGCGACGGGCTCCTCCTCTCGCTCTACAAAGGCGTCGTCAGAAGGGTTGTATAAAGTATGATGAGGAATGGATTGGTAGATATCAGACCGGATGGGCCGTTTTTTAAGGCGATCGGCATCTACGGCGATGAGGCTCGAGACATAACCATCCTCTACAATAAGCTACGCGATGATGAGGAAGCGCAGGCAGCTATTTCTTCGATGCTGGACGGCATTCCATTGAACCCGCTCTGGATAGTTTTGTACCTCAAGGGCGAGAGAGATTTTCTCTTCTCGACGAACAGCTACCTGACGGAAAAAGATTTCCGTTCGTCGTCTGAAATCCAGGAGATGATCATCTCCAGCGCTGTCGATAAATACTTGATGAATGAGCATGCTCAGTACAAGGAAAAAAATTACGCGTCGAAGTTCGACTATCGCAAGACCACGCTGTCGCTCTACGTGAACTACATGCTGGGCATGCTGGAGCATTTTAAGAGCGGGGAACCACGCGAGACGCTCATCATCGATGTGATGAGAAAAGGGCTGTCCATGGCCAAGTGCGTCATATCGCTTTTGACGGACGGTTACGAAACGGAAGCCTTTTCGACCTGGAGGACGCTCCACGAAAACGAGTGCATCTTGTTGATACTTATCAAATACGGAAAAAAGGTTGTTGATGAATACATTTCACATCTGAAATACGCCCTAGCATTCAGGCACGCTATCGAGTCAAAAGAGGAGACAGATGCCGTTTTTGCGGAGATAAAAGAGAAGATGAAGGCCAAAGATTTAAAGAGCAAGGACATGAAGCGCTTCATCGAATACGGATGGTTATACGGCATCGATGGGGTGGACAACATCGAGGGATTTAAATTGAATTTCCGAGACGGCGTCGAGAGGGTCGCCGAGCTCAGGAAGTATGCCAAGGTCTACGAGATGTCGAGCGAGATAGCTCACTCCTCGCCGCTCCTGATCTATTCCAAGAAGCAGTATTTCCGTTCCATCACCGTCGTAAATCTCTTCGAGAGCTTCTTCAGACTTGAGAACGCGTTCGATGCTTTGATGATGACTGAGCTAGATGAGGAATCGAAGAAAAATTATCTCTCTACCAAGGATTCATATTTCTATGAGATAAAGAGAATTTACGACGATGAAAAGAAAAAGTTCGCTCAGCATAGGGGCGAGGAAGAGGGCATTTAGAAGCTCATTTCTAGGCTTAACCTAATCTAACGCACCGAATGATGTTTGTAGAAGATATAGTCTTCCTGGTTTAAAAGCGTCGATAAATGCTAAAGATTTAGGACTCTACAATCTGTAGAGTCGGTTTCTATATCGGTTTAAGCACGCATAGATTACCTCGCATAGGCGCGCGCTTTATAGTGGGGGTGTCGAAGGAGGTTTTCGATGAAGAAAAAGTTCATTGTCGCCCTCTGCGCCTTCGTCGCTGTCGTCGGGGTCGGAGTCGGGGCTGGCTTCATTGTCACTAGCTTTTTTCAACCAGCGCCGCTCGTCGATTACAGCAGCGTGAAGGAGACCGAGCCGATCGATATCGATGCACTCATGGAGGAATATTCGTCGCTTACAGAGGCGGAGGAACCCTCAGCAATCGATTTCACTGAGCACTTCACTCCGGCTGAGATGATAAATATCGGATACGAGCTTCTCCGCCAGGAAGACTCCTTCATGTCTCAGGGCAAGGGGCTTGCGAACTTTGGTTTCGGGGACCAGGTCATCAGATCTAGTCTCATAAAATCTGGCGAGTCCTACTTCGAAGAGAGCTATAGCTCATCCATGTTTGTGAACGTCGCCTTCAGAATGTATGAGGAGGGCGATACGACCACTCAGTACATCGGAAAAACAGATTCTACGACCGAGGTCGGAGTGTTCGATGGCCAAGGTACCTCGTATGGTGAGGAGGAGTATGCCGAGCGGATGGGCAGGAACATACACGGCATCACCACCTATGTTGTTGACAACGGAACAGTCATCTCCGGCGAAAAGACCGAGAAGATGTTCGGCGAGACGAAGGTTGTTAAAAACGGAGATGGATACGTCATCGATGTCGAGCTCGATCCTGTCGCTGGCGTCGTCAACTATGTGAGGCAGATGAAGACCATCTCCGATCTCGCCGAGTATCCTGTCTTCGATTATGTACATCTCACGATCACCACTGGTGAGGACCTTCTCCCAATCTCCGCGGTGAACCACGAAAAGTACGTTGCGAAGATAAAGTTTGGCATCTCTTCAAAGATAACAAGTTCAATCTCGACGAACTACTACAAGGACGAGTCATTCGACATCCCTGAGCTCAATGAGCCGGTCGAATATCGCTGATCAAAATGGATGCTATAGGTGAGCGGCTGCTCACCTTTTTTTGACAAATTTAGTGGCAGCTATTAATTCGGCGCTATCAAGCAGGCGAATCTCCATCGCAAGCGGCGAATATCTTGTTGGACGAGAAGCTTTAATCGTGAAGTAGCTCTCTTTACAATTGACGAGTTTTGTTCGATGCCGAAAATAAAACCGAGCCTCAGCAAAGCCGTAATGCTCGGTTTTAAACTGGTTGGATGCGGATTAGACGTCCGCGTAGCAACTGCCGCCTATGAACTCCCTCATCAAGGAGTTCGACGGAATATAATTATAGTCCATTGGGATGAAAAATTTCAATAGGCGCATGAGCCTTTCTGCGACCGGGAAGTAGGGGGACTCCCTGTCTATGGCCTCGAGGAGCGGCATCGCAAAATGCTTCATAACTGTGAGCTCGTATGGGAGGAAGGAGTTGAAGATGAAATCCGCTCCCTCCTGCGTCCTGTAGATCCACTTGAACTCTCCCTGCCGCACCTTCGGCCACATGGAGAAGGTCTCCTCCGCCGGAGCGCCGCGGAACTTCTTGTCACGGACGAGCCTCCTCAAAAGGCGGAGATCTGTCAAGCTCACGGGGTTGTGGTCATCGAGGTTGATCTGAGCCTGCGGCGAGATGAAAACCTTGAACTTGTTGCTCTTTGGAATCGAGATTGTTAACTGGTCGTTAAGAGCATGGATCCCCTCGATAATGATGGGCTGGGTGGGCCCGAGCTTGACGGTCCTTCCCGGCACGGCGTGCCCGACCTCGAAATCGAATTTCCTTAGGCTGACGGTTTCTCCGCTGATGAGGTTGAGCATGTCCTCGTTGAAGGCCTCGATGTCGAGAGCCTCCAAGCACTCGAGATCGGGCTCCCCATCCTCGCCCTTTGGAACGTCTGACTTCGGTTTGTAATAATCGTCGATCGAGATTCTAATCGGCTTTATTCCTCTGCTCAAAAGTTCGACGCGGAGCCTGTTCGCGAAGGTCGTCTTTCCAGAGGACGAGGGTCCAGCGACGCAGATGAGCCTGATGTCGTGGATCTTGTCTTCGATTAGCTGCCCTAGCTCGCAGAGCATCCTGTTGTGCCTGGCTTCCGCGATGTTTATGAGCTCGACCGACTGATTGTTTTCAATCATTTGATTGATGTGGGCGACCGTGTCGAGGTTGACGGTCTTGCTCCACTCGTGCGATTCCTTGAGGGTCCTTCCATAGGTCGGGGCATCCTCGAACTGCGGGATCTCGCCGCCTTCCTCACTCCTTGGATACTGGATGACGATGTCGGGGGCATAGAGGCGTACGATGTAGTCCTTTATGTAGCCTGTCGATGGCACGAGGTGCGAGTACATGTAGTCGAGATAGCCGTCGCACTCATAGAAGTGTACGGTCTTCTCCGGGCGGTACTTTAGGATTTCGAGCTTGTCCTCGAATCCTCTCTCCTTGTATATCTTGGCGGCCTCATCGTTCGGCACGACCATCCTGTTGAGAGGGAGGTCGGCATCCACGATCTTCTTGATCTCGTGGCTCAGCTTGAGGAGGAGGGCGGTGTTCGCTGTGATATTCGCGTTTATGAGGTGGACGAAGATGCAGCGGGAGATGTTGTAGGAGAAGCGGACGTGCACATCCGGGTACAGGCGCTTGAAAGCCATGGCTACGATGTAGCGGAGGCTCGCCTCATATATCTTGACCGCCTCGTGATCGCGAAGGGTTAAAAATTCGACGGCCGCGTCGTAGTGGAGCTCGTAGTTCAGGTCCCTGACGCGGTTATCGACCCTCGCGCAGATGTATTTCTTCGATTCTTTGTCCTCGGGGGAGAGGAGATCTATCAAGGCGATCTTCTTCTCGAACACCCTCTTTTTTCCAAAGACATCGACGGTAAAACTCATGGCCTTTTCCTCCGCTTAGCAGACTATCTTAACTTAGAAAGGAATTTCCGTGAAGGGCTTTTTGGAAGCGTTTTCAAAGCTGAATAGATCGATGTTTTATCTAGCTTATGAACCGCCCGCCTCTCTTTCCTTTGTCGATGCCATGGCGCGCAAGTATCATTAACTGGTTAGGAGGAATGCTGATGAAATCGAAACACGGAGCGCTAGCTCTTCCGCTCGTCATGGGGGCCATGTGCCTCAGCTCATGCTCTTATTTCACCCTCTCCCACTCGCACTGGGAGCCACCTCATTCATCTGATTCCCCGGCGGTATCTATACCTAAGGATGTGGATCTGCTCGATGAGCTCGGGAAGAAGTTTCGAGCTGAGAGCGTTCTCACCCCGATCGAGGACAATGGGTCGAGCGGCGCCAAGAGAAAGTTTTCGTCGTATCTAGAAAGCGGCATCTACTCCTTTTACGAGAGCGGATTGCTCAGCAAGCTCAACGAGTCTTATTACACCATCGAGGAGGGGGAGGCGAAGCTTAACCGCTTGGATGCGCACGGAGCGATATACCAAATCGAATCTTCTCGCCCGGCGGAGGACTTCGCCAATCCTATCTCAGAAATCGATGGCGAGCTCTCCGTCTCCTCCCCTCTTTTAAACGTCGACATCGCCTCTTTTGAAAGCCAGGTTTCCAGGCTGAACTCGCTCCTGCTCGGAGAGGAGTTCGCCTCGGCTTCTCCCCGCTCCGCCTCATTTGAAATCGGAAGAGGCGCTATCCTTTTTAAAGAGTCGCTTTTAACCTCGTCGAAGAAGTACGACCTCGTCTCGACCTTTACCGTTCCTGGGTTCGAGGTCCCGCTCATCCTCGAGGAGCCTGCCTCGACCCCGGAGACAGACAGGATCAACGCCACCCTGAGCGAGCTTAGAAACCTCAATTTCACGGCGGAGGCGACCTATGGCCTCTTCACATGCAAGGTGACCGATGATGAGCTCGAATACGCGATCACCCAGCCGGTCGGAGTCAAGCAGCGCTATATGAGGAGCGGAGAGGACGGATATAAGCTCTACAGCTTGATCAACGACGCCTGGACGCTGACGCTTGAAAAGGAGAGCGGCTGGTCGTCGCTCCTGCCGACATTCGACTTCGACGCCAAGGTTCTCTCCAAAGGAAACGGGGATTACTACCAGGTTCCAAGCATCGTCGACGGGGTTATGGAGACGCTCTACTTCATGACGCTTGGGGAGGACTGCTTCGTCAAGGAATCCACCCTCTTTGGCTACAAGCCCGACACCGACGAGTTCTTCATAACAGCCACGATGGGCGGCCTCCCGTTCGACCTTGTTTTCAAGGATGTAGGCTCCACTGTGATAGATGGCGAAATACCCTCTGATATCTGAGGATTTCGTGGCTGAAACTCGCCCATTTCAGCAGCGATGGTTGGATATCAAACTTTAAGGCTTAAATCTGTTGACAACATCGGTTCTACAAAACAAAATAGACACGGAAAAAAGGGCCCGAAATCGATGACTTTAGTTGAGAGGTATCTTGGCTGGGACAGGGAGAAAAAAGTCCTGTTCTACAACGC
Organism: Zygothrica flavofinira; assembly: GCA_037040005.1. Lineage (NCBI taxonomy): Eukaryota > Metazoa > Arthropoda > Insecta > Diptera > Drosophilidae > Zygothrica > Zygothrica flavofinira. The sequence continues at coordinate 5,383 of JBANDA010000042.1, read as the reverse complement.
GGCGGTTGGGGTGATTGGGCTCCTCGTCACGCTGCCTTTCATGCTCCTTAAAAGCGAGGATGGCTACCCTTATAGCAGCTACGCATTCGGATGGTTTCTCGGAGCTATCGCCTCGTTCATCAGCTACCTCACGATCGTCTTGATGGCAGGCTCTTTGATGTCGCGCGGCAAGAGGGGATCGACCGGCATAGTCCTCGCCTCCGCTCTCGGCCGCTTTGCGATCTACTTCATCGTCCTTGCGATGTCCGCTATATCAACCTTTGTTCCGGAGTGGATCGGCGGCTATCAGGGCATCAACTTCTACACGGCGGCGACCGCCCTTGCCATCGGGCCTTTGATCGCTCTAGCCGTGAGCTTCTTCACGTCTAGGAGGGGTGAGCGCGCCATCTCAGCTTCGATAAAACCGGATGAGGGAAAAGCGTCTTCAGAGGTCGCCGTTCCTTCCGATGAGGAGAAATAGGTATGCTGCTCCTCGACATGACGTTTGATGAGCGCATCGCCTCGCTCTTCGATTGGGAGATCGACGCCTCCCTCTACAGCAGCCTCATAGCGATGATCATCTGCCTCGTTTTAGGCATCATCATCGGAGCGAAGGCGAGGAGCGGCCTCAAGAAGAAGACCTACCTAAAAGCTCCTAAGGGGATGCTCCACTTAGCTGAGATATACACCGACTTCATAGAGAGGTTCGTAGACGACAACATGGGCGAGAGGAACCGGGCATGGTCCGGGTACATGTTCACCCTGTTCCTATATCTTTTCGTCGCCTTCAACATCTCCCTTCTCGGGCTCCCGTCGGTCGTCGACTGGCTCGCAGCGCCGCTTTCGCTCGCCATCATCATGTTCGTCTTGATCCAGGCTACCGCCATCCGGTACTCGAAGTGGGGGTATTTTAAGCGCTATGTCGAGCCGTTCCCCCTCTTCCTCCCGATAAACCTCATCACCATGTGGGCCCCGATCATCTCCACGACGATGCGCCTTGTGGGAAACTGCATGGCTGGGACGGTCATCATCGGCCTCATCAGCTGGGCCCTTGGAAACGCTAGCGGCGCGCTGTTCAATCTGATGGGAGGCCTAACCGATCTCGCTCACATCAACTATTTTCCGACGTGGGATTTCGATCAGACGACGGTCTGGACCAACGTCTTCCTCGCGCCGATACCGATGGGCGTTTTAAACCTCTATTTCTCGATATTTTCCTCGGTCGTCCAGACGCTGGTCTTCGCTTCGCTCAACGCTCTTTGGATCGCTCAAGAGATCCCGGATAAAGCCGAGATTTCGATGAGCCTCTCCAAGGGGAATAATACATTGAGGCTCGCCCCCAACAGCTGAGGAGGGGATAGGAGGAATTTATGGACATCAACCTAGGACTGATCGCCATCGCCGCCGCCATCTGCGTCGCGTTTGGCAACCTCGCCGCCATCGGCGAGAGCCTTATTTGCAGCCATGCTCTCGACGGCATGACGAGGAACCCTGAGATGCAGGGCAAGCTCCGCTCGACGATGATCATCGCCGTCGCTCTCGACGAATCGACGGCCATCTACAGCCTCATCGTCGCCATCCTCATCATGTTCGTCCTCGGCGGGCGCGCTTAAAGAAGGAGCAGGATGAGTCTCCGCTTACCCATTTTTAACGACCCGTTCACCGCGGAGGATTTTCTCGAGAAGCTATTCCCTAACTTTTGGAGCTTCCTCATAAACTTCCTCGCGCTCATCGTCCTTTTTGTCGCGCTCTATTTCATCGCTTACAAGCCCGTCAGCAAGTATCTTAGGGCCCGCCGCGATCATGTCGAAACCCAGATGCGCGAGGCGGAGGACGCCAAGAGGCGCTACGAGGCCAAGGAGAGGGAAGGCAAGGACATCGTCGCCTCCGCTAGAAAGCGCGGAGAGAGCATCGTCAAGGAAGCTAAATCCGACGCTGAAGCTCTGTCCGCTAGGATGAAGGAGGAGGCGGCTAAGGACATCGAGCGCGAGAGGGCTGAGGCAAGGAAGAAGCTCGCCCTGGAGCGGAAGGAGATGGAGAGCGAGATCGCTAAAGAGATCATCGACACAGCCTTCGCCGCCAGCGAAAAGGTCCTCGACAGGACGCTCACGGAGGAGGACGAAGACGCCCTCATAGAGTCTCTATCGAAGGAAGGGAAGGATGAGAAGCGATAGGAACCTCGCCTCCTCCTACGCTGAGGCGGTCATATCTCTCCTCGATGGCAAGGCTGAGAAAAGGAGCTTCGTCTCGTTTTTAAAGGATGTTGAGTCCCTCATCGAAGAGAATCCCGATCTAGAGAAGCTCTTCGATTCCCCTCGCCTCTCTATCGACGAGCGGGATGGCGAGGTGAAGAAGATTTTTAAAGGATGCGATGAGCGATTCGTCGCCCTCCTGTCGCTCCTTGCTAGGCGGAGGGAGTTTTCTCTTATCGAAGCGATAGAGGAGGAGGCGAGGAGCCTCCTGTCCGATGAGCTCTCCTTCGCCCAGGGGATCGTCTACTCGAAGAGGCCCCTCTCCTCATCCGAGAAAGGGAGGATCGAGGCGGCGATCAGCGGGCGGATCGGAAAGGAAGTATCCCTCGACAACCGCCTCGACGCCTCGCTCATCGGCGGGGTGAAGGTCCTCGTCGACGGGAGGATGTTCGACGCCTCGGTAAGGGGGCGGCTCGACGCGCTAAAGCGCGAGGTTCTTAAGGAAGTGAGGGGTTGATATGAGCGAGAGCAAAGCCATCAGCGCAATAATCAAGGAGGAGCTAGGAAAATATGAGGATAAGCTCCTCGATAAAGAGGTCGGAAGCGTCATATCGGTAGGCGATGGCATCGCTAGGATATATGGCCTTCAAAGCGCTCTCCTCGGCGAGCTTTTGACGTTCGAAAGCGGCGCGATCGCCATGGTCATGGACCTCAAAGCCGAGGAGGTCGGCGCCGCGGTGCTAAAAGGCGGGGACGCCATAAAGGAAGGGGACCTCGTCCACACGACCGGACGGGTCGTCGAAGTGCCGGTAGGGGAGAGGCTCCTCGGGCGCGTCGTGAACGCCCTTGGCGAGCCGCTCGATGAGAAGGGGAGCATCAAGGCGGAGAGGACCCGCCCGATCGAGCGCATCGCCCCGGGAGTCATCGAGAGGAAGAGCGTCGACACGCCGCTCCACACCGGCATCTTGGCCGTCGATTCCATGATCCCCATCGGGCGGGGGCAGCGCGAGCTCATCATCGGCGACCGCCAGACCGGCAAGACCTCGCTCGCGGTCGACGCGATCCTCGCACAGAAGGGCGAGGGGGTCCGCTGCATATATGTATCCATCGGGCAGAAGAACGCATCGGTCGCCCGCCTCATAGCCCGCCTCGAGGCGGAGGGAGCCATGTCGTACACGGCCGTCGTCCACGCCGGGGCCTCCTCACCCGCTCCGGAGCAGTATCTTGCTCCCTTCAGCGCCATGGCCATGGCGGAGGAGTGGATGGAGAGCGGCGAGGACGTCCTCATCGTCTTCGACGACCTCTCAAAGCACGCGGTGGCCTATAGGACCTTGTCGCTCCTCCTCCGCCGCTCCCCCGGAAGAGAAGCCTATCCAGGAGACATCTTCTACCTCCATAGCCGCCTCCTCGAAAGGGCGTGTAAGCTGAGCGATGAGCGCGGCGGGGGAAGCATCACCGCCCTCCCGATAATCGAGACGCAGGCCGGAGATATCAGCGCCTACATCCCGACGAACGTCATCTCGATCACGGACGGACAAATATTCCTCCTCTCGAACCTTTTCCAGAGCGGTCAGCGCCCTGCGATCGACACGGGCTTCAGCGTCTCGCGCGTCGGGAGCGCAGCCCAGCACAAATCGATGAAGAAGGTGAGCGGATCGCTCAAGATATCCTTGGCAAACTACCGCGAGAACCTCTCCTTCGCGCAGTTTGGCACGGATCTCGACAAGGAGACGAAGAGGATCCTCACCCGCGGCTCGAGGGCTATGGCGGCATTGAAACAGCCGAACAACGCCCCCTATGACGAGTGGAAGGAGGTAGTCATCCTCCTCTCCCTGAGCGAGGGGGTTCTCGACAGCCTCGACGAGGGCGATGTACAGCCGTTCATAAAAGGGCTCATCGCTTACTTCGAGGACAGGAAGCCCGATCTCATCGAATCTATCTCGAAGGACGATCGCTTCAGCGACGAGACGAGGAATAAGCTCCTCTTCGCGATCAGGGAATACAAGAGCCGGAGGGACGATTGATGCCCGGCTCCCTCATGCGCATAAAGCGGCGCATCAAGAGCGTCGAAGGGATCGGCAAGACGACGAAGGCGATGGGGCTCATCGCCGAGGTCCGCCTCCGCGAAGCGAGGGAGGAGAGGAAGAAGCAGAGGGATTACTTCGAGGAGATGAGCTCCCTCATGGCCCTCCTCTTTGAGAAGTCCGGCCTCGCCTCGTCCATGGCAGAAAGGAGCGAGAAAGCCGAACCTTTTCACATCGTATTCGGAAGCGACCTAGGCCTTTGCGGCTCCTACAACGAGGAGATATTCAAAGCTTTCAAGAGGAATTACGAAGGCGGCGACGTCCTCCCGGTCGGAGCGAAGATGCGCTCAATCTTCAAACGGGAAGGCGTGAAGATGCACCGGAAGGAGGTCGAAAATGGGGCCTCTGCGATGCGCCTCCAGCGCTTCTCCTCATCCCTCATCGACGCTTATCTAAAGGGGAGGATATCGCGCGTCGTCGTAACCTTCGGGAAGAGCATAAATTCGCTCAGGTTCGAGCCGGTGACCTTCTCGATCATCCCCTTCTCCGAGGCCAGGAGGAGATGGGAGGGCGAGGAGTTTGCCCCGCCTATCTTCGACGAGGATCCTCGGGAGATGTTCCTTGCGCTCCTCCCGACCTATCTAAACGGCTACCTCCATCTCATCCACGTCGAGGCCACCCTCTCGGAGGAGATGGTGAGGCGGAACCAGATGGACAAAGCCAACGACAACGTCGATGAGCTTCTCGCGACGCTCAGCCTCGCCTACAACAAGGAGAGGCAGTCATCCATCACCGAGGAGATCATCGAGGTCATCTCGGGAAGCTAGAAAGGAGCCTTCTATGGAGAAAGAAAAAGAGCTTATCAAGGGAAGGATCGTCGAAGCGGTCGGGCCGATCGTCGACGTCCGCTTCCCTTTGAAGCACCTCCCGCCGATCTTGACGGCCCTCAAGGTCGCCGTCCCGGGTGGGCGATTCCTCGTCACCGAGGTCATGCAGCACATCGGGGACGATACCGTCAGGAGCGTCGCGATGGGGCCGACCGACTCCCTCTCCCGCGGGATGGAGGTCATCGACACCGGCGCGCCTATCAGCGTCCCGGTCGGGCGGAGGACGCTCGGGAGGATGTTCAACCTCCTAGGCGAACCAATCGACGGGCTCGGCGGCGATTTTGAGAAGGAGAAGCACCTC
>JBANDA010000041.1:0-22290 GCA_037040005.1 Zygothrica flavofinira | reverse complement strand
CTCAATTTTTGTACATCGAAAAAATTGTGCATGGCAAAAAACAGATGGTAATCGCTTGGGGCAATATCCGGACTATAAGGTGGATGCATTAAGACTTTCCAACCAAGCTCCCGTAGCTTGTGACGCGTCACCAAAGATGATTGGGGCCTGGCGTCATGATGGAACGCCCTTAATCTTCAATCGCTCCAGTTGCTCAAAGTAGAGGTCAGAATTGATGGTTTGGCCATAGGGCAACACTTCATAATCGATAATTCCTCTGATATCTGAGCCGTCAGTCCTGGCTTTGTCACCAGTAACTAACCGATCCAGAAATGAGTCGAGTTTTTTACGGTGCAACAAAGATTTCGCAGATTGTTACACGGTCGAAAAGGTTTTTTTGGGATAACTCATGCGGCACCCATACATCAAGCTTTTTTGTGCGAAATAAAATTTCAAAATTGCCCGAATTTCTGCGTTTGTGAACTCCATTTTAATCGATTTTTTAACGTGGAAGCTCGTGTAAACAAACTATATGTCATTTTAAAGGTGATGCCAATACCTCAAACCATATACAGCATTGCCAGATACGATTATATTTGACTTCAAAGCGAATCACGAAATTTGAATGTAAAACCGGTATGTTATTACCAAACAACAACCACATATTATATATTTTCGACATTCTTTATTTTTCGAAATTTTTGTGCCCGACTTTCCCGGAGAATGTCATTTTATTCGTGATTTTAATTCTATATGTATTTTAAATCAAAATATACATTTTCGGCATTCATAATATTTTTTTTTACGTTTTGCGCCCTTTTTATTAAGGGTACCCCTAATTTTAACATGATTGAAAATTTTTGAAAAATTAAATGTAAAAATTTTGTTTTTAAAAAAAGTAGCTCAGATGAATTTTATTTTTAAGTAAAAATCACGCTAAAACTGAAATCACGCTAAATTAAAAAAAAAAATTTTGAAAAATTAATTCTCAAAATTTTGTTTTTATTTCATTTGAAAGTTGCTCTAATAAATTTTATTTTGGGTAAAAAATCACCCGTATATATGCAGGTCCAAATTTTCCTTTTCGCATAACTTGGCCAAACCTTAACCGACGTTCCCTGGGAATGTCATTTTATTCGTGATTCTAGATTTATTTTAAATCAAAATATTATAAATTTTCGGAATTCTTAATTTTTTTAAAGTTTTGCGCCCTTTTTATTCCTGAACTAAATATAAGGCATTTTTCCCATCAATAAAAACCAAAAGTCCAACTCCACAGGACGCGAAGCACCCCTGCATAATAAAGTTTCCCCGCATGCCATACTCAAATTACGAAGATGTTCCAATACTTTTCCTATTCAATGTATATATACAGTCATGAAAAAAAAAATAATAGAAACGAAAATTTTTATTTTAATTGAAGCTTAGATTTACGGAAGGGCCTATATACAAAACAGATCATTAAACATGGGAATATAATGCTATGGGTATATTTCTCCGCTTCAGAGATTGGTCTGTTGAATTAGGTACAGAGCAATATGGACTGTCTAAATATAATGAACCATAGTATGTTGAAATATGCCGAAAAGGAAATTCGTTTGATGTTGGAATTTACAAATTTTTTCGAATTTACGAAGGATAACGATTCAAAACACGCATCGGAGCTTTCCAAGATGTGGTTCCTCTCTGCTAAAGTGTATGTTATGGACTGAGGAGACTCGTACCTGACTTTAATTCTATAGAGAATGTGTGTAGGATCCTAAAAAAGCGGCAATGTGGATTTCAATCCAGAAATATGGATCATTTATGAAAGAGTGTCCAGGAGTGTCTACTATGGAGCATTCAATCTACTCCAATTAGGTGAAAACTATGCCTGGTAGATGTCCTGTAAGCTCAAAAAAAGATGGTCACACAACTACATACATATATATTAAAACAATAAACAATTTGTAATCAATTTTGCAACAATAGTTCAATTACTATTTTATTATTTCCTGCTGTTCTATCATCATTGTTGGTCAGCTTAACAGCATATTCCCCATTTTTGGTTATCTTATCAACATTATTCGTATGCGCCCTTATTAACATTATTGCACAGCGTTGCAGCATAGATCAGAAATATTATCGTGCTTTTAGTCTTCGGAGTTTATCCGTGATCTTTTTACTTTCATATAAATAATCGCAATGGCAACATTTACTTACCTGATCACACTACTCATGCGGCTGGCGACCCCAGACCTTAAAAAGGACATTTCATTCATTGATAATAAATTGAACAGGTAACCGTCATCCAACTGGTGAAGTTCTTGTACCAGCAAATGCATGGTTGAAGAACGGCGTCAATAGTATAAATAATATCTGAAATGCAAATTTATCGATTACAGCGCAAAGTTGCAAATTTATATAGAATCCCGAAAAACAATTCACGATGGAAAATTTTCAGTTTATGAGAGCAGGAAATGTTATAAGGAAAAGTTAACTTGAAAATGGAATATCATATATTTATATATATTTATAATAACAGAATTCATAATTATTGTCAGTTATAGTATTCATAACAATTTATGATTTTTAAATCAAATTTTTTCAGTCGATTTTTGCTTTTACGCCACAAAAATCGATTTATAAAATCGACTCGGAAAACCTATGACACTGCAAATTCGGTTGTTTCGTAAATATATCGATTGAATTGATAGGAGAAATCTTTACTACAATTTTTAGAATACGTCGTATATGTAGGAATTATATATTTATTCACAGTAAAAGTTTCTGATTGTCATCTGGCAGACAGACATTTGAGGAAAGAGAGGAAAATACTCTGAAGTGGCTATATTTTTAATACAAATGCAGCGTTTGTTTTATAAACAACAGTTGAAATTCCTTGTTAGTTCTTTAAATTGTACATCCCTTAAAAAACGTAAGTCTTTATATTAAATTTCTATATTCATACGCAGATAATTCTTTACAATATCTAGGCATTGCGAGCTTTATAAACACCGGCATGGGTCTGACCGATAATGAAACGAAAAAAGGATTCCAATATCCCGTTGCACGCCAAGATCTATTGATTGAAGACAACTATCACGGACAAACGATTAAAGATGTTTATCGCTGGCTCGAGGATCCGGACTCTACAGAGACACAGAAATATGTTGATTCCCAAAATAATGTGAGCCAACCATTTCTCGAAAACTGTGAGCAGTGGCAGAAAATAAACAAGAAGCTAACAAAGCTGTGGAATTACCCGAAATATGGTTGTCCAATGAAGTATGGGGAATACTATTATTATTTCATGAATACTGGCCTCCAAAACCAAAGGTAACTATCCGTAAATAATAAAGAATAAAATATATTACTGAATATGTCTGTTTCAGTGTCATGTACCAGCAGGACAGTTTAAATGGAGAGAGCAAAGTATTTCTGGACCCCAACGCTCTTTCGGAGGACGGCACGATTGCATTGTCTCAGAAGTCCTTCTCGGACGATGGCAGTTACATGGCTTATGGGCTTAGCGAGAGTGGCTCTGATTGGATTAAGATCCACATAAGGAATACGGAGACTGGTAAAGACTTTGACGAAGTTTTAGAGAAAGTGAAGTTCTCTGAAATCTCATGGACAAAAGACAATAAGGGATTTTTTTACGGAGTAAGAGCCAATTGCTCAAATTCAACGGAAATGTTAGTAAACATTTTGTTTTTAGAGATATCCCGACCAAGACGGAAAAACTGATGGTTCGGAAACAAAGCAAAATGAAAATCAGAAATTATATTATCATCTTGTGGGACAGAGTCAAGATAAGGATGTTCTGGTTGTTCAAATTCCGGAAGAACCTTCGTGGCGTTTGTATGATAATTTTGTTATATTTATGTAATCAATTTATTGAATTTAATCAAATCCACAATTTTCAGCCAGTCTACAGTATCGGATTGTGGTAACTACCTGATATTGGCAATTGTTAAAGACTGCCGTGACAATATTGTCTACTATGCTGACCTTAAGCCCGGAGCCACTTTAACATCAGAATTGAACGTCAAAGTCATAATAGATAAATTTGAATCAGATTACGACGTAAGTACTGATGATCAAATAGTTTATAACATATGGAACCACTTGTCCATGTCTCAATTATCATATTGCTATATACAGTATATAACTAACCTGGGCTCAAAAGTGTATTTTCGAACAAACAAAAACTCTCCAAATTATCGAGTGATCATTATTGATTTTGAAAATCCAGCTGAGGAGAATTGGGAAACCTTGATACAGGTAAGATCGCTTAATTAAGTAAAAATGTATTTTAAATGAATTAGATTAAAAAAAATTAGGAACATGAGAAAGATGTGTTGGATTGGGTCAAATGCGTCAATGATGACAAGCTTCTGCTTTGCTACATACGAGATGTTAAAGTAAGTACTTCTATATTTCTAAGATATAATGTACTTATATTTAAAATGATTTTAGACTATTTTGCAAGCGAATTCTCTGGTAACTGGAAAACTTGTTCGTGAATTCGATTTGCCCATTGGTACTATCATTGGCACATCAGGAAAAAAGAAATATTCCGAAATATTTTATAATTTCTCATCATTCTTAAATCCTGGAACGATTTACCACTTTGACTTTAAATATTCTGAGAACGGACCAACTGTCTTTAGAGAGATCAAACTTAATTTAGATGGATTCAAACAGAAGGACTATACAGTTGAGCAAGTATTCTACTCCAGTAAAGACGAAACTAAGATACCAATGTTTATAATAAGGAAAACCCGAGAGGTTATTGAGCCCCGACCGTGTCTACTTTACGGCTATGGTGGCTTTAATATCAGCATGTTGCCAACTTTTAGCCTTACAGGGTAAGATCGTTTGTAAAGTGGTTACTCAATACTATGCGAGATATTTTAATATTTCGATCCGGATATTAGCCTCATGTTTGTAGACTCGTTTGATGGTGTCTTGGCCTATCCTAACATACGTGGTGGCGGCGAGTACGGCGAAAAATGGCATAATGGTGGTCGATTGCTGAATAAACAAAACGTTTTTGATGACTTTCAATGTGCTGCACAATATTTAATTAAAAACAAATTCACCACCAAAGATCGCTTGGCCATTCAAGGAGGCTCTAACGGCGGCTTACTCGTTGGCGCTTGTATCAATCAAAGACCAGATTTGTTCGGAGCAGCTATTGCTCAAGTTGGGTACGTTTCAAATGGTATTTATTTATTTTTTCATAAAATTTAAATTTTATTCCCTCTATACAGAGTAATGGATATGCTCAGATTCAACAAATTTACTATAGGTCATGCCTGGTGTTCCGATTATGGAAATCCTTCGGAGAAAGAACATTTCAAAAATCTCTACAAGTTTTCTCCTCTCCACAACGTACACACTCCAAAATCTGCAGTAAAGGAGTACCCTTCAACATTGATATTGACAGCTGATCATGACGATCGTGTCAGTCCATTGCATTCATTAAAGTTTGCCGCAGCTTTACAGGAAGCCGTACGAAATTCCGAAATCCAAAAAAATCCCCTGTTACTGCGCGTGTACAAGAAAGCAGGACACGGTGCTGGCAAACCAACATCTAAGAGGATTGAAGAGGCAACAGATATTCTCACTTTTATGTTCAAGAGCCTTAACATGGACTCAATTAATTTGTAAAACCATATATACATATATTACATCAAAATCGGCCATTTAATTACCCAAAAAAAAAGTAAAAGTAATTCCCCAATTTAAAGTAACTTCATCCATCCATTTATAAGTAATTTTATTTCATATTTCTCTATCTCGACAATTATTTTCAGCACATCATTAACAATTTGCCAATAAAGCTAACCTGAGAAGTGCGCTAATAATTTATATCATAATTTAAAGGCGTGCATATGCAAAAAAACGGTTACATATGAAACGACCATTTTATTAAAAAAAAGTTCGCACCAAAACGATTTCAACACCCTGACAATTGAAACTCAGCCAGGATCGCATCTTAGCATCTTGCGACTGCTCTGCGAGCTATTTTCAGTTTAAAATTACTAAAATATTTTGTATGCCCATAAAACAGCCTGGGAAATTGATACAGAACAACAAAGTTAAGATATTGATCAATATTTATTTAATCAATTACATGTTCAAATATATTTGTGTATAAACGAACATAAGAATCAGGCCCTTTACTTTTCTTCAGGCTTACTGAAAACAAAAGTCAAATTACATTTGCCACAGTAATGACGGTCTTCGTGAGCAGCCATGAAAACGCCGGCGCCGCAGTTTTCTCCGGGACATTCTCGCCTCAAACGATGGATTTTTCCATTTTCGTCAACCTTTAAATATTAAGAGAAAATGTGGATTATGCTGACTAAAGACCTTAAATGACCCTAACAGCATCAACTGCCAAAAAGCTCAAGACCAAGACTCGAGAATTCCAAGAACAGACCTATTAATGTTTACTGTTCGAGTTATTAGAGACGATGTTGTGTGTGTAGTACCTTGTAATATTTCAGAACAGCTAGCTTGACCTTCTTCCTCTTATGCTTGATTTTTTTGGGAGTAGAATAATTCTTCTTCTTGCGTTTCTTGGCACCACCACGCAAGCGGAGTACCAAGTGGAGGGTAGACTCTTTCTGAATGTTGTAATCGGAAAGAGTGCGACCATCTTCCAACTGTTTGCCAGCAAAGATCAAACGTTGCTGATCTGGTGGAATTCCTTCTTTGTCCTGAATCTTGGCTTTGACATTTTCAATGGTATCTGACGGTTCGACCTCAAGAGTGATGGTCTTACCCGTTAGGGTCTTAACAAAGATCTGCATTGTACACTCCCGTCACACAGCTGAAAAATAAAGAAATGAATGGGTGAGTAAATATTTTATAAAAAAAACTAGAGGTTGTATTCAGTATAAATGTAAACTCAAAACACATAATTTCTTTATACATATAAGTATACATATTTATTGATCCGGAAGGAGCTGGTTTCTTTAGTAGTGTAGAAAGTGATTATACAAGTAAAATAGCATTTATGACTCCATCATTTTCCGGATTATTTGTAACTTGCGCATATTTACCCCACACTACTTTGCCAGTTTGTGTAACCAAACCCAACTCTGAGATATTAACTTCTATTACAGTACCCTTGGTGATGACACCCAAGGATGTGAACATGGGCGAACTTGGATTCTTCTTTACTCCAATAATAGGTAAGTGAAATGTAGCTTTTAGTTCCGGATGAGTTACATGTGCCTTTTTCATCCTTAATGCCATCGGTCGAATAAAACGCTCAAACTTCGGAGGTTTGCGGGTAAAATTTTCTCCAACATATGTAACTTTGGTTACAACACGTTTCCAAGCTTTCCGCTTAGTCTTTCCAGTTTTCAATACTTTGAACACCTCTGCGTCAGATTGGGCTCGTACTTTTGGAATAGGAACATCCCATTTTCCAGCTTTTTCCTTGCGCTTCTGTTTTATCATATTCGATAAAACTTTTGCACTGGACTGGATACCTCTATCCAGAAGGTAATGTGGAAGAGCTCCATCGTCAACTTTTTCCTCTTGCTTCTTCACCTTCTTCTCTTCATGTGCTTGAATATTCTTCTTTATTTGAATTTTTTCATTACGTCGCTCCTTATTAAACAATTTCGCTTTAATACCACGCAACTTGCGTGCTTTACGGGCTCGTTCCTTTGGAAGACGGGCGTCCTTCTTACGTTTCCGCTCTTCGTAGTCAAGTCGCCTACCGTATAATTTACGGTGGCGGTCCATGTACTCATTTTGCGGCATTTTGAAGTCTTGTTTTCAGCAGACCTGTAACGTTAGAATAATTAATACAGTAATACGAGCATATGACATTATAAAATCTCAAATACATACATATATAAGGCATATACAATTAATATGGTATTTGACGATTATATATTGCCATATTTTTATATACTCCACTCACCTTATCTTTTAAGCACTTAAAAATTTATTATTCATTTGGAATACACATGGGCAAAAGTTTTTAAATACTACGCTTCTAGTTCATTAAATAGATTTCACATTCAGCTTACATTAGTAAGGAATATCAGGTGTACACAAGGCTAGATTTTCATCAGTTTTTGTAAAGTCACTCGCATACAAGGGTATATAAAATTACTTAACAATCACTTCAATAAGTACAAACGAATATATTTCTGCATATTGCAGTGCATAATATTTATATTTAAAACTAGGTTTTAATAAAGAAAAACCAAGAAAATTTCTTAACACTAAGCAAAACTAAAATTTACCCACCTTCGTTCTGCAAAAGTACGAGAGAAAAGGAAGTGGCAACTACACGCGCTCTGAACAGGAAATTGTGTTTGGTTAATGACACATGGTTGCTTTAACAAAAAAAATCAAAATGACAAGTAGCAGCATATTGAAACAATGGAATCGACTACACATGGTGTATCAGTAATCGTGAAGCCAATATATGCATCAATGACTATTGGCATAATAGTTGAATCTCAAAATATTTCTTAAGGCGTAAATTCTATAACTTATTAATATAAAGTAAAAATAATAATGTAAGCCATTATTATTAATTTAAAGAAACTTGAAACATACGCTTATGCTTAATACTTGTCCCGTGTAATATTGTATATATACATGAATATACCACTCAGTTTTGAAAATTTCGAAATAAATATAAAATAAAAAAAATTAAATTTTTTATATTATGTACCAAAAATTAAGAAATTAAAAACTTTATTGACTTTGAAACACTTTTGCATGCTTATGAAATATTGAATACCTTCATTTATGATTGCTGATGAAGAATATATATAGAATTATTTTTTAATTTTCAACTACCAAATGTTGTAAATAGTAACGTAAATATTAATTAGAAAATTATTGTTCTTAAATCAAACTTGTTTTTTATAATTGTACCCACCCGTTCTTCATCAATACCGCAGCAGTTAAAAAATTCAGTATGCAAATTATAGGTTAATGATGAGGATGCCCATAAAACAACCATTGCTTATAACATCACTCATGGAAGATTAATACTCAGCTTTCAACTTATAAAGTCCAAAATAAGTTAAATATTTCAGGTACGAATAAATCAAGTCCATTTTCAATTTCATTTAAACTGAGAAAGTTGAAAGTCTTCAGACTGAATTCTTTAAATCTTCTGAGCCAGAACGGAACAAATATTAATTGGGTAGTTTAATATACATATGTATATGTCGGAGCAGTCGTACGTTTTCTCGGCGGGGACCGTCTTCCACAAAACTTCAACTGCAACTCAGTTCGCCGTTCTTTTCATAATTACCACCGAAACGCACACTCAGTGCTGGTACGCGCCTTTCTGGCGATTCTCGGTAATTCACTATATAACGGTCCGTACAACGGTCCCCACATCTGTTACACTGTCGCGCCAAGGCTACGCATAACAGAAACTTCTGCTGAACTCGCGACAATGCGCAGGTAGAATGCCCAGGCGAAAGAGGAACACAGAACTGCCTGTTTTTGCGCTTTATTCGTTTGAACTTAATAATAATACAATGCAATTATAATATAAATCATACGACACGGCCTTCCTGATCTATACACGTCGTTGTGGATTACAAAACCAAATATAATATAAACTAAAGGGATTTGGTGTGGAGTTTAGTCTGAAAAACACCAAACAAATTCAAACGTTACCATATTGTGACAGAAGTTGCGGAATCAGTTAAACAGGGACCCTACCAGCTGGACATTTTCGATTATCTCCCATCAATTGGGACCCTCGACATTCATTTCAGAGTCATCACTCGCATTGGAGTCCACCAATGCATCTCTGACGTCTCTTTCAACGCCGCAGAATTAGAATCCACTAATGCCCTGTACGTCTCTTTCAACGCCTTCACCAGCATTGGCATCCACCAATGCATCTTTTGCTGTATTTCTCATAAGACGTACATCTACTTTAGTACTTTCTTCGAAGATAGGTAATATGTTAAAGGGTCTCGCTTCTTTTCCTATTAACTACAAAGGACTAGCCTTCGTTACTCTATTCATTGTGCAGTTAATAGCCAGCTGTATTTATCCTAAATCATCTTGCCAGGAACGCCGACTACATTAAACGGCTGTTAAAATGCGTTTTAATACGCCCATAATACGTTCTACCTTTCCGTTTGCGCGGCTAGCACCTGTGGCTATCAGGTGTAAGTCTATTTTTTGTGTAGAGCAAAAATCACGAAAATGTGTTCCAGTAAAGCTTCTACCTTGATCTGCTATGATTCGAGTTGGCATACCAAATACAGATATTGCCGATTTTAAAGCTTCTACGCAGCTTTTGCTATTGATATTTACTGTGTGGTGTAAATAAAGAAATTTGGTAAATGCGTCTATTTGAACGACAATGTACTCCCTTTGGTCGTTTTTCCCACTCAACTTGCCTGTGAGATCAATGTGTATAGTATGCCATGGAATGTCTACCTTCGGTATAGGATGCAGTTCAATTGGCAATCTACCTGATGAGGGCTTGGTTAGCCTACAAGTGATGCAATTGTCTACAAACTTGCGAACATATTTAGACATATTTTCAAACCAGTAGAATTCGTACATTTTGTCTAGCGTCTTTTCCCAACCAAGGTGTACAACTGCTTCATGGACATGATTTACTACCGACCATCTAGACGATCATCTAGAATTGATGAGTGTAGCTCATAAGTTTTTGCCAAGCTCTCTCCTAGTTCATTATTTCGAATCTTGGAAACTAGTAAAGAAGTTTCGGTGTCTTTTTGTTGTTCGGCGCGAATCCAGTTGTCTGAAATTTCAACTAATAGGACATGTCATTTTGGATTATACCGGGTTACGCGAAAGGAAATCTGCGTGTACCATTTTAGCGCCCGGTCTATACTGGATATCAAAATCGAACGACTGCATGTATGCCCACCAACGATGGACTCTAGGTGTAAGTTCGATTTTATTACGAAAATATCTCAGTTGTATACGGCTAATGTTTCAAGTTCGTGTGAATGGTATCGGGATTCTGTATGGGATGTTTGCTTACTATAGTACTCGACAACACGAGGCTTATTGTCAATTCTATGGAGTAAGAGCTCCATGGGATACGGAGAGTCGAATATTACAAGGACAGTCTCATCTGTCAGAATTTTGATAACTCTTTGACGTATTTTCTCATGCTCGTCCTTCCATTCAAATATTTTGCCTTTGCACGTTAGAGCATATAACGGCTTCATTATCTCGGAGAATTTAGGCACAAATTGTCGAAAATACGACGATAGACCAATGAATTGTCGCACTTGAGTGACAGACTGCGGGGGAGGTAAATTGATCTAATTTTTCCCTCTCTAACTTGAAATCCCAGGTACTCGACAGTTGATTTAAGGAATGATCAATTTGCAATATTGAATGAAAATCCAGCCTGTGATAGAATTTTTAGTACCATTTCCAGTCTTTCAAACGCTTGTTGCTTTGATTCAGAAACAATCATTATATCATCCATATAGACGATCACGTAAGAATGAGCTAACTCTCCTAATGCTTTCAGAAGTTGGATGAATAGATATCTGATGAAAGCCGCTAGCCATATCCAAACACGTGAAGTACTTTGCTCCGCGTAGTCTAGCAATTTGATCGCTAATTAACGGTAAGGGATACTTTTCAGCTACAGTATTTGCGTTCAATTCGCGGTAATCAACACAGAGTCGGTCAGAGCCGCTTTTCTTCTTAACAAGTAACACTGGACTAGCAAACGGGGAACTACTCGGACGGATAATTATTGATAACAACAACTCTGTAATTTTGTTCCTAACAATTTCCTTTTCCTCGATACTAAGCCCATATGGTCGCCTTTGCGCAGTTTTAACAGGATCAATTAATCGTATTTCCAGCTCATCAGTTGTAACTCGACTTTTAGGAAATCCACATATGAACGAGCTGGAAAATACGTTTAAAAGGTCTAACAAATCTGACTTATCCACACCACATAACTCAGTATCTATATTGGCGAGACTGATACTAGTATTTCTCACGATAGAAACGGTATACACGAAGTTTGTTTTAAAAAAATCTATCTTATCGACGGTAATCGTAGCACCAAAACCCTGACTTAGAATTTCTCGGCCAATTATGATATTACGGTGAATATTCAAAACGTTATGAAATATAATTTTAAGGTTATATCCGCTGATAATGACATTTGATATAATTTGCAGTGTACACGTTACTGTATTGTTTCCGATGCCGAGTAAAACCACAATGTTGTGATCCGCGTGCCAGGGATTCGTAGAGACGCGGACTCCCTTACGAGCGAACACTCGGCCCCAGAATCTAAACGAAATGGATAAGACTCACCGGATAAAACGTGACATATGTTTACTCGTTTCTGATCCGTCTTGCTCGCAGTCCGTTCAGAGCAAGCAGATGCAATGTGGTCTGGATTGCCGCACTTGTAGCAAACGATAGATACACTCCTTGCACCTGATGAACTTCCAGAGTTAGTTTTCGGTTGTTGTTGCGCCTTAAAGTTGTTACTCTTCGGACGGCATTCTGCAGCTTTGTGACCCATTTTTCCTTGGCATTTAATGGGTCCCTTCAATCGCGCTTTCTTGCCTCCGGAAATTTCTGCACAAGGGGGCACTTTCCTTTTTGCAAACGCAAATGCTCGCAGCTCGTTTTGCATTTCGTTGCGTGATTATATATCCGAGGTGAACATTGTGCGCTGCAGTATCGTGTCGATATGAGCCGCATGCGCCAAGACATCAGACACAGCTATTTGCTCGGTGGTCATCGATTTCCACTTGGCCATAAGTGTGGTTATGGTCCGACTTCCATACAGGGAAACACTCACCATCACGACTGTTGAGAATATTGAATACGGTTGCTGCGGCTGTTTCATTTCCTTCAAATTGCTGCAAAAACAGTTCATTGAATTGGCTCCAGTTGATTCCGGTAAAACATATATGCGATAGCCAGTTGGAAGCATTACCCTCTAACGATTTGCTCAAAGCTATGAGCAGCGCACTGCCCTCAAGAAGGAAAATCATATCTACTGTAGAGCACCAAGCAGCTGCACCAGACTCCAAAAGTATGCGCAAACGATCGTCTGAGATGTCTTGGGGCGGATGTGATTCCACTTCTGATGTCGGAGCAGTCGTTCCATTCTCGTCCAGATCGGGGTGCTGCGAGTCGTACGTTTTCTCGGCGGAGACATATTACTTCTGCACGACCGTCTCCCACAAAACTTCAACTGCAACTCAGTTCGCCGTTCTTTTCATAATTACCACCGAAACGCACACTCAGTGCTGGTACGCGCCTTTCTGGCGATTCTCGGTAATTCACTATATAACGGTCCGTACAACGATCCCCACATCTACGACACTGTCGCGCCAGGACTACGCATAACAGAAACTTCTGCTGAACTCGCGACAATGCGCAGGTAGAATGCCCAGGCAATGAGGAACACAGAACTGCTTGTTTTTGGGCTTTATTCGTTTGAACTTAATAATTACACAATGCAATTATAATATAAATCATACGACATATATAATTTATATATTACTAGCAATTTTTTAATCCGTTTTCCAAGGTGAGGCCGATCTCTGAGAAGACGTCCAAAGACCAATCCCAGCGGATTGTTTCACTTTGAGAAGCAAAAATGCCCAACATGCTTCAGAATCCCAATTTTTGACAGAGGAAAATCTAAATTCCTGCAGATCTTGGCATGATCAAAATTATATGAGATGTCAAAATAATTACTAAAATAGAAATGTAATTTCTATTTTACATGATAGATCCATATTTTGCAAAACAGCTGGAACTTAATGCGCACCTAATATATTTTTTAGTACTTGTGTAATTATTTCTTTATTTGTGATTTCTTCAAACTTGTCAATTGGGTGGCCACATCTCTCAATTGTTGCTCTCCTAACTCCGTTGTTTCTTCAAATGTTTCACAATATGTGTAAATAAATAAACTAAAAAATGATTCAAATAATATAGAAAAAAGTGGAAATAAATGTTTATATATTAAGAATCCCATTATGTCTACAACTATGAAAGATTCATAAATAATTGATACGATATTTAACCAGTATTATTTTGAAATATATTCTGTACTAGGCTTCGGCTCTTTTTTGTCGCAAGTTTTTTTCTAGAATTAGTCCGCCTTGAATTCTGATAACTCGCCTGCAATTACTTACTAAAAATCAGATATCTAATTAAATTCTACAAACAAAATCTAAGACAAATATTTTCTTTCCCATTCTCCACTCGAAATAATATTAATTTCACAGTCGTATATTATTGACAGATAACTTATAAAAAATCCCTCAAAGTACCTAATTTTTATCTATAGAAGAATACAAACATTCTGGTACTTATTTTACATAAAGTGGTTATATGTGGGTATGTAGGGCGACGAAATGCATTCAAACATTTAGAAGTTTCTTGATTTCATCCTTTTCGGCCACCTCGAAATAATTTTGTCCATCCGGAGTGCATCCGCTTTTGTCAGCGCCCTGGAATATATGCGAACACTCAATGGCATCGAAAATGTAATTAAAGAATAGAGTTTATATTACATTCTCAATCAGGAATTCAACGCAGCTCGTGTGTCCTTCCCATATGGCAGCCAGAATTGGGGTTATCCCGTGCTTATCCACTTTCTGCGTCATAGGGTAATTAAAGTTTGCAGTGACAGTGAATATAACTATATAGATATATAGTGTGCTTACGTTGACGTCAGCCCCTATTTTTATCAGGAACTTGAGGACGTTGAGTTGCCCGAAGTCTGCCGCATAATGTATGGGGAATCGTCCTTTAATTTCCATGTTGACTTTGCGTGTCTGAAATTGATAGAGCCGTACTCAGAGGATATTTCATGAAATAACAATCAATTGCTCACATCTTCCCTGAAGGCCGTTTCAACTGCATCTAGTTCCCCGTTCTTTATGGTCCAGATAATGTTTTCATTATTCTCATCGCTCATTGTTGCTCAGAACAATAAAAATTTGCTTTCTTCTTAGTGAATATTTTTCGATAGATCGATTGCTTACCTCCTTTCGATAACATTATACATATAATTCAAGCTAATGATGCATAAATCGATAGTTACACTTGAGTATTTATTTAAATTTATTGCATTTCTGTTTATTCCATTTCTAGAAGCCATTGCACTTTATCGCGCACATTTTTATTACTTATAAATTTATACCAGAAGACAAAACTTTAAAACTACATAAATTGATTCTATTAGCTCATGTACCAAAATACATAAACCTGACATCGGATGCTTGAAAAGCAGAATCATAGGTTGGTTCACACGTTCCCACAGCTGATCGCAAATGCAAACTAAGAAACAATTTCCTATGGCCCGTACATTTATCGTGTGACAAAATGTAATTGTTCATTTTATTATTGATTTTATCCATATCCAAAATTATTCTATATTTTTTAAAAATTGAAAATATTAAAAATAATTGATAACTTATTTATTTCATCATATTTATGAGTTAATTTCTGAAGGGGAGTGTACGTATCGACTTTTGGAGTTCTTTAAGCAGTCGTAATCTTTCCAACTGAGGTCCTATTTTACAAATATTTTTCTAAAAATGAAATCACCAAAAAAAGTTCGTTTATTGATTTTTGACACAATCAAAAGATTAATTGACGTTAATTTTGAAAATCTCAAATGTGAGAAAATGTTGCATTCGTCTATATAAATTCAAAATCTTAATACTACTTTATACTTTTTTATAATTTTGTTTTCCGGAGTACATATATATTACAAACACTATCATTGATATACATGAAATATTATATTATATCGTTCCAGTAGAGTATACAAAATGTGCCGAACTAACTTTTGACTCGAGTTTGTTGATAAGATTAGATAATGGTATATAAAGTGGAACTCTCGAGAAAGCACGAATAAGTCTACCAATTAGTCATTTGCTTGGAGCTCTTTGCCTCTTGTTCACTTCAATTTTATTATTTCCATTGAAACTACAAATAATAATACGAAATGGTCAAAAGTGGGACACAAATTTATTTATCCATAATAATGCTATTTATCTTGCCGCACTGCCATGGAGAACCGCAAAACAAAGGAGTGTCGAAGGTATGGAAATTGTGGTCCGAACATATAAATGTTTCAATGGTTGTTTATGAATTTAAGTGCATCACACATAGAAGCATTTGTGTATTGCAGATAAGGACTTCACACATAGTGTAAATTCATTTAGTGGACCCAATGAATATCTTCATATGTATATGATAACGTGCAATTCATGAATCATTTCAATACCTTTCGTAACAAGTAGTGATGAACTAGGTCCTGTGTGTATTCGAACAATTCCCATAATTCTAACTAATTCTAATTCTAAGCTAACAACTACAACTAGTTATAAACGGGAAAAGTAATCGCGTCTCTGTGCATTCGTATAAAGACGAAAATCTTGACGATCCTTTGATTGCTTTAGAATCACAGTTATTTTTGTTATTTATTGTAAACTAAACTATATATAATGTAAACTATTAAATAATAATGATAATTATTGAATGCAAATTATTTTGATTTGGATTATTATAGGCAAACTCGTCTTTAACGCAAAATACTTTGTGCTCGAAGTGTCTGTGCGATTTTCATAATGGCCTACTTGACTGTACCGGGAAGCTGAGTGATTGGTTTTCGGAGGAGGAATGGAATGTCTTGCGTAATGATCCAACTGTCTTTGATACCATTAAACTGGAGTACAACAATTTAACTACTGTTCCTGTATTGCCTGAATATGACGTGAAGAATTTGTACTTAGGCTATAATCAAATAAGCTCCATCGCTCTCGGAGCTTTTCAAAATCTGTCTATGTTGAAAACATTGGACTTGTCTCATAATAAATTGACTTCAAAAGTACTACAGCCCGATGTCTTCAAAGGGCCATATTCAGAAAACGATTTTGAGCCTTTGAAAAATTTGAAATCCCTAAACATAGGATACAATTCGTTGCATTATCTCGATGATGATATCTTCGAGCATATTCCAGAGCTTGAAGAGCTTATTTTATGCTCAAATACATTTCAAGTCATTGATAAACTTACGGAAACAGCTCTATCTGGATTATCGAATTTAAAGGTAGACGATTATGCACTCCGACCGAATGTGTATATTATATATACTATAATTGTTATAATTGTTTTCATAATACTCAAAATCAAATAAGATTTTATATTCACTATGATTCATTCATAAAAAAAATGTATTTATCAACCTCGAAATGTTCATTCTATTTTGATGATACCTCATGATATCATTTAAGGATGAGCGTATATAAAAATCGCTATAATAGAGTTTTCATATAACTAGTTTGAGTAAATTTTTTTCTGATTTACAGATTTTGGATATATCCTATATGGAAATTAGTACATTGCCTGAAACAATTTTACATGGACCCCGTGATCTCGAGGTTCTGATAGCGTCTGGAAACTTATTTAAAGAAATTCCCAAAGCACTTACCTATGCTATGAACCTGAAGCATCTCGTGTTAGATGAGAATCCTATTATTGACATGGATGATGCTAAGTATGTAAGAAACCTTTTTCAATTATTATAGAAATTAATTAAGTTTTTGTTTATTAGCGTATTCCCTGCGATGCGTAGTTTGAAATACCTTAGCATGTCATATATGCCAGAATTATATAAAATTGGACCTACCGCATTTTCCGAATTGCAGAGTAAGTAACAAAGTCCTGATCCATATCTCATTATGACATTTTTAATCCTTAAAATTAATATTAATTTTAATTATATATTATGATAACATAATAACATACTTATACTTCTTATAGTTTCTAAATATAAATAATATAATATATAGATAGTGAAATGATTGTGTTAAAATTTCTGAACTTCTTTGACTTCTTTTATTTTTGCAGATCTGACAGATTTAATACTATGTGACAATAAGATGTTATCTAAAATTAGTTCATCCGCACTGTCGA
Source organism: Zygothrica flavofinira (assembly GCA_037040005.1). Lineage (NCBI taxonomy): Eukaryota > Metazoa > Arthropoda > Insecta > Diptera > Drosophilidae > Zygothrica > Zygothrica flavofinira. The sequence goes on along the minus strand of JBANDA010000041.1, from coordinate 4,344 downwards.
AAAATGTAACGGAAGGAATGTATTTGGACTATCCTCCACTTGAAAAGGTACACCTAACATTTCCGTATTAATACGTCCGTATGAATACTCATTGCATAACATTTTCCATTTGTTTAGATTTACTTAAATAATTGTAACCTTTCAACAATTCCTAAAGACTTAATTGTGCGCTGGGATAAACTGATAGTGCTGGATTTGCGCTTCAATCCATGGTATTGCGGTACCTCCAACGAATTTATGATAAATAATCTAATTCAGCGAATCAACAAAACTACGCCAAACCTGGCAAATGATGTTAAATGTCAGTTCCCAAATGAACTGAAAGATATCGATGTGCTAAAAATTTCCATTGATAACGAGTTACAAGCCTCAAAGGACAGAAGTCCCGTCTGGATTTGTATATTAGTTTTCGTTCTTGTCGCAATTCCTTTAATGACAATGGGTGTGATATTTTATAATCGTGGCTTTTTCAATAGATGTAAGAAGAGTGAATCTTCGATGTACAGTCGAACAAACTTTGCAGAAGATTTTCATATCTAGCTCACGTATGCTATTACATAATTAAGTATTTGGATATATTGACATTTTACTACAAAAATACAGATTACCTACTAATAAAAAAATACGAATACATAGAACAATGCAATACAGTAACTCGAGAAAACACATGACAGTTCAGATCGGAAGAACGAAAATCTGTCTGACCCCCTGCTTTTTAGTCTGATACTCGATTATTATTGGTATCTCACTCTGCTATAACCAAGGAAATATAACGCCTCTACTTCTGCAGCTGAAGTCTTACTAACTGGCAGTGAAGTAGCGCAATATTGTCCCAGAGAGATATAATCTCAACCGAGGGCTCATACTTTTGAGTCAATAAACATAAAAAACCAGGAACTTTTTGCTCTCAATTATCGATCAATTTATTCATGTATTGCACCTTTGGTTGTTGAGTTAAAAACGAACCTCATCAGTTTTATACTCTAAATATTAGTTTTGATCATTTATTAACAAGCAATTGAATTAACACAGTATTATGAGTTCAATTTATCAAATTGATATGTTAAATCTACAATTATGTGGACTATCTGCTTTTCGAATAATCAAAAATTTTGAATATATAACATAAATATATTCTCATAACTACACATCATTAATTATAATAACAGATTAGATAGAATAATATGGATTTACCACATTTGAGAATTTTATAATATATATAATCGTATATAAAATAAATTAAACATTTGTACAAACAATAATACATGTTTGTGCATTGACATAAACATAAACAGTAAAAACAATTTACATTATATTTGTATATATATAATTATGTCGAAAATTACTGTCAATAGTTCTGATGTGTTTTTTTTTTGTTATTTAGGGGAATGTAGTTAGAACAGTTGTATCAGCTGAAGCGATGTGTCGATGTTTTTGCTGTTGGCGAATTATATTGACACGTGCTCTTTGCTGCTCTAGATGTTGAACGGTCGCAGTTAAGTGCGAATTTTCGACGTATAAGTCTTTTACAAGAATATCTGCGTTCTGAAGTCGTTGTGTTTGATCGGCAAGCATAACAGTCTGAGTTTCAATCCGTGCATGCAAATCGTTGAGATCCACTTGATATTGATGCCAGGCTTCTAAAAATTAAATGATATATATTTAAGATAGATTAATGTCGCCCCAATATTTATATACAGTGATGGAAAAAAACAATATAAACGACTTGTACATATAATATTTTGTATTTAATTGGGAATGTGGCAGGAGTTTATTTATATATATATATATATAATATATACATATATTCTTGATCAGTATCAAAAGAGAAATCGATTTGGGTCTTTCCGTCTGTCTGATTGAACGCGTCGATCTCAGAGACTATAAGCAATAGAACCACCAAACTTGGTTTTGCACGCAGATTTACATTCATATTACTGCATTTAAAATTTTTGACCACGCCCCTCCGCCCCGCAATGATTTCCAATATACCTTCTGATCGCAAGTCAGATGTCCTACACCGGTGTCACGGTGTTTCGAAGCGCTCGCGCGCCAAAAGCCGATTTAGAAAGGAGGATGAAATATTCTCAGCGTGCTAACGTTTTGCTTCGTTTTGCTTTCTTCTGCCGTCTAGCACCACCCATTTTTTCGAATTTTATTTTTAGAATTTGCCGGGGGCAGAAGGGGCGTGGTCAAAGATTTGAAATAAACAAACACGGACCTTCATGCCAAATTTGGTGTGTCTAGCTTTTGTAGTTTAAAAGAATCAGGTGTTCATACGGGTCAGAGATGCCTCCTTCTCCCTGTTACATTGAACACAACTATTGTTCATGAAACATATGAACAGAAGAGTTGCCAGCCTCAGTACGGCTCCTTTTAATATATATACTTTTCACTTGAAACTCCACTTGAGTTCGAAGCAACCTACTCACAAAAATATTGTAGCCTAAACCTAAGACATTAGATCTAGCAGGCAAGTGATAAGTGCGTCATAAAGAAAGCGATCTCACAGGCTCAAGATCAATAAAATATACAATTTATGAGCCTTGCTTAAGAATATCTGTACTCAGACTTAGTTTATTTTCTAATGTCGAGGTCTTTATATATTATACTAACAGTGTGTAATGTTAAACGCCACATGCAGAAGCTTATTACGCTATCTTAAGCAAGGCTCATAAATTGTATATTTTATTGACTTTATTCACTGAACAACGTCATCCTTCGATTCTTTTACAACTATTATACCCTTTTCAATAGGCTATGCCTATTTTCAATAGGCTAATGGTATAAAAAGTGTTCGCACACTTTGCGTATTTGGTGACCCTTGTGACCTAACGGTAATAATACCCTTAGCCTATTGAAATAGGCATAGCATTATATAATAATTCCTGCCCTGTGCTTGATGATCTGTTTTGTATATTTGAGATGGTATCCAGTATTTTTTCGGCATCTAACATGGAGCTTATTATCAGATTCAAACATTGTTGATTTGTCTCGTCGGATAAAAGGACTTTGTTCCATTTTTTTCGGATCTGTTGTTTTGCTTACAAATGGATCGTTTAATCAGACTATTGTGTATTGTAAGACTAGTTATTAATGTGTTCATTGTATTTTGATGGTCCTTCCATGAAAGGAGGGATTCACATAAGCCGAGAGTCAATTTTCTTTTTTCCTGTTTCTGAATAAAGTGGATAGCAGAAACACTTAATTATTATTATATTGGCTCTATTATATTGGCAATTTATTCTATGGAAAGCCATCTACTAAGGATTAGCTTCCTTTCTAGAAGGTTAAAATGTACTCCATAACGCCTTCTGTTGCTAATATCAAAATTAAATAATAAAGATTTGTTCCTATTGCCGTATTAACACTCCTGTTAAATCAAATATTTAAAACTATAACTTTTATTTTTAAATTTTAACGAAGAATAACCAAAAATATCACGATAATATGTATGTATTTCTATTATTTTTCCAACCAAATCTCGAAGTGTTCTCTAGATGGACAAATATGATATTATAGGTAGATAGGCTATCTATTTGATATTTAACATTAACCCATATTTATACTTACGCTGGACGAGGGATTCTGCGTACTTCTGCTGTTGCTTTACAACATTTTGCAAATGCCGATTACGCAATTCTAGCTGGTTAAGTCGCTGTTGCAGCGAAGGATGCGAGGCTCGCTGTGTAGAATTTGATAATAAAGCATGTGAAAGTATATATTAAGTATTAAAATTCCTTAAATAAATAAATTGTTCCTCACCGCATAAGCCTTTTGCAATACAGGGCGAGCTTCTTGCAGTTGTTGCAATTCCATAACTAATCCATCTCTTTGCAGACTTAAGTCCTTTATTTGTTCCTTCAGTGACAATTCAAAGAATTTCAGGCGTTTCAGCTCATCCTTCATTTCAGTAGTTTTGTTGCTAGACTTATTCTGACCTATGTGAGATGCTTGCTTACTTAAAGATACTATGCTATATGTGTCAAAACTCTTGTTCGATGCCGTCGAAGATGTCTCACAATCGGCAATCTCTCCGTCTGATTGTCCATGATTCAGTTTGCTTATCTGAGCGTTTGAACGTATAGCGGGTAGCTTAGCATCGTTGTCAGCTCCTAGTGCCGAGTTATCCATAGGAGTAGTGCTACAAATAGTTTTCGATGACGTGGTTGGCGTTTTATTCCTATGAAATTTAAAATAAAATAAATTTACAATAAATACGGTAATTCCACATTATAAATACTAACGACATTGTTCACGCATGAATATGACCACCGGATGGGTCCGAGTTATCGTGCATTGGGCTCAACGCATAAACATAAATATTGATATGCAGCTGTCCTC
>JBANDA010000040.1:0-22447 GCA_037040005.1 Zygothrica flavofinira | reverse complement strand
GTAATATACGGCTTCTTCGGAATGAAGCTCGTCGTGCCGGCGCTCACGAACATGACGGGATACGAAGGCGACGGCATACTCGCCTCGTCGGTCATTCTCGGCATAATGATACTGCCGACAGTCATCTCGCTCACGACGAACGCGATAGACAGCGTAGATCCGAGCTACTTCGAGGGCAGCCTTTCGCTCGGCGCGAGCAGAGAGAGCTCTATTTTCAAAGTGGTGCTCCCCGCCTGCAAGTCGTATATACTGACGGCGGTAGTGCTCTCGATAGGACGCGCGATAGGCGAGACGATGGCGGTCGTCATGGTCGCGGGCAACTCGCCCGTGTTCCCTGCGGGGCTTCTCTCGTCGATAAGGACGATGACGGGCAATATCATAATGGAGATGGGCTATGCCGAGAGGGGCTCGGTCCATATGTCGGCGCTGATCGCGACGGGATTCGTGCTCTTCGTGTTCATACTGCTCATAAACTTCTCGCTGTCGCTTCTGAGAAAGGATAAGAACAAAGAGGGCGCCAAGACGCCGCTCGTCTCCCGCGTCTTCTCCGCGCTGAGAAAGAAGAACGGAGCCGTTTTGTTCACGGCCTGCTCCGGATCCGCCGCAGTCGTTTCCGCGGAGACGGCTTCTGCCGCCGCAATATCGTTCTCGGACTCGAAATATATCAAACGCGCGCGCATATCCGATATATTCTATAAGATGCTAAAATATATCTCGTACGTCTCGGGTTTCCTTGCGGTCGCGGCTCTCGTCGTAATAATAGGATTCATAACCGTGAACGGCGTGCCGTATCTCAGCATAGACTTCCTGTTCGGCGGCGAGGGAGCCGAAGTCACCGTGTTCCCGGCGATAGTAAATACTTTCGTCATGATAGCGCTCTCGCTACTCATAGCTCTGCCGATAGGCATAGCGTCGGCGGTGTATCTTGCCGAATATACGAAGAAGAGCAATCCTCTCGTGAGGATAATAAGGCTCTCGACCGAGACGCTCGCGGGCGTGCCGTCGATAATATTCGGTCTCTTCGGAATGCTGATGTTCAGACAGTTCTTCGGGCTCGGCTATTCGATAATAGCGGGCGTGCTCACTCTGTCGATAATGATACTCCCGACGATAATAAGGACGACGGAGGAGTCGCTGATGTCCGTTCCGCAAAGCGTCCGCGAAGGTTCGCTCGCGCTCGGTGCGACGAAGCGTCGCACCATATGGCGCGTAGTACTGCCGTCCGCTGTCAGCGGGATAATATCGGCGGTGATACTCAGCATGGGAAGGATAGTCGGAGAGAGCGCGGCTCTCATCTTCACCGCGGGCTCTTCGAGCGATATGATACACTCTCTGACCGATCCCGGGGCGACGCTCGCGGTTCAGATGTACGTGCTCGCGAGCGAAGGGCTGTATACGGGCTACGCGTTCGCGACGGCGTTCGTTCTCATAGTGCTCGTCGTGCTCATCAATCTGCTCTCCGCCGTCGTCGAGAGAGCCGTAAAGAACAAGTGTTACGGCAGGAAGTGAGAGGAAAAAAGGAGGATATATGGATATAAGCAAGATAAAGTCGCTGTTTTCGGGGAAAAAGAAGGAGAAGACCGAGCCGGACGATAAGTTCGAGCCGATGAAGGAGACGAGCGCCGTCGAGATAGAGTCGCTGAATCTATGGTACGGCGATTTCCACGCCCTCAAAAACATAGATCTCGATATGAACAGGAACGAGGTCACGGCGTTCATAGGACCGTCGGGCTGCGGCAAGTCCACTCTTCTCAAATCGATAAACAGGATGAACGATCTCGTGGACGGCTGCCGCATAGAGGGCAAAATAAAGATAGACAACAGCAATATACTGAGGAAGGACACGGAGGTCGCGGCGCTCAGGAAAAAGGTCGGTATGGTGTTTCAGAAGCCCAATCCTTTCGAGATGAGCATATACGACAATATCGCTTACGGACCGCGCGCCATGGGAGTGAGGAAGAAGTCGGAGCTCGACGACATAGTAGAGAAGGCGCTTGTAGACAGCGCCATATGGGACGAGGTCAAGGACAGACTGAGAAAGAGCGCGCTCTCCATGTCGGGAGGACAGCAGCAGAGGCTCTGTATAGCGCGCGCTCTCGCGGTGCGCCCCGAGATACTCCTCATGGACGAGCCGACGAGCGCGCTCGACCCCATCTCGACGGAGAAGATAGAGGAGCTCACCGTGTCGCTCAAAGAGAAATATACTATCGTCATAGTCACGCACAATATGCAGCAGGCGCAGAGGATATCGGACAAGACGGTGTTCTTCCTGCTCGGCGAGATAGTCGAGGCGGGCGGAACGGAGGAGATATTCACCTCTCCGAAGGACATAAGGACGGAGAACTACATTACGGGGAGATTCGGCTGATGGAAAAGAAGTTTCTGAACAAATTCGACAGTTATATATGGAATATCAACGTCGCTACGATAGAGCTCATGATAGGCATAGAGGAGCGGCTCAGGACGCTCCGCGCTCTCATCGGCACGGGGAACGGCGACGGATTCAGGAAGCTCGCCGAGAGCGACGGAGAGATAAACGCGGCGCGCGACGTCATAGAGAAGGACGCGCTCACGGTCATCATCAAGCGCCAGCCGCTCGCTCGCGACCTCAGGAAGGTGCTCGCCATATACAAGATAGCGACCGACCTCGAGAGGATAGGCGACAGCGTCAAAGACGTCGCGGAGATACTTACGGACGTCAGGGACCGCGACTACGTTCCGTCGCTCGGCAAGATACCCGACATGCTCACGCTCGTCACGGATATGTTCGATCTCACGATAGACAGCTACGCCAATTCGAGCGCGGAGGGAGTCGGAAAGGTCATTTCCATGGACGACAGCGTCGATAAGATGTATAATGAAATAAGAGAGAGGCTCATATCCTCGCTCAACGACAGGAACGCCTTCGTGTTCGTCAATCTCATCAATATCGCAAAGTATCTCGAGAAGATAGGCGACCACTCGGTGAATATAGCCAAATACACTTCGACGTTCGTCGGGTGAAAAGGAGAGAAGCGTGATATACGCCGTAGAGGACAACGACGAAATAAGGGAGATAATCACGGTGACGCTCGAGTCGGCGGGATTCTCCGTGAAGGGTTTTCCCGAGAGCGCTCCGATGTTCGAAGCGCTCGGAAAGGAACTGCCGGAGCTCATACTCCTCGACATAATGCTGCCGGGGCTCGACGGTTACGGCACTCTCGAGAGGCTCGCGGGAGACAAGAGGTACTCTTCGATACCCGTCATAATGCTGACGGCGAAGTCCGCGGAGCTCGACAAGGCGCATTTTCTAAACAAAGGCGCGGCTGACTATATCACGAAGCCGTTCGGCGTACTCGAACTCATAGCGCGCGTGAGGGCGAACCTCCGCGCCGCGGGCGCGCGGATCTTTGCGGGAACTTCCGAAAAAGAGGAATACGGACCGTTCTCGATAGACGACGCGCGGCGCGAGATAACTTTCGGGGAGCGCGTTCTTCCTCTCACGAAGACGGAATACGAGCTCGCGTCGGTTTTCATCAGGGATCTCGGGAAGGTCGTGCCGAAGGAGAAGATACTCGCGGAGATATGGGGAGCGGACTTCGAGGGGGAGACGCGCGCCGTCAACATGTGCATAGCGCGGCTCAGGAAGAAGATCGCGCCCGCTTCTATATCGAACGTCAAGGGCGTGGGATACGTATTAACTGTATGAAGAGGAATATCATTATAAAAAGCGTGCTCATAGTAGTGTTCGGCATCGTGCTGTTTTCGGTGTTCTCGGTGCTCCTCGTCGATTATTATTCCGGGAAGATAACGGGAGACAACCTCGTGAGGATGACGGAAGTGTACGCGGAGTACGCCGAGCGAGAGGACATTCCGTTCGGGGACATAGCGGCTAACGACGCGGACAGGGAGATAAGGATCACCGTGATAGACGCGTCGGGGAAGGTCGTCGCCGACAGCTGGAGCGACGAGAGCGTCATGGAGAACCACCTCGACAGAGAGGAGATAAAGACTCCCGGCACCGTCGTGAAGCGTAAGTCGGAGACGGGCAACGAGGTGATGTTATATTACGCGGAGGAGATAGAGCGCGGCGGAGAGAAGTATTATATCCGCGCGGCTATCCCCGCGGAGAACGTGAGCGGATATATCGCAAGCTCCGTGCCCCTCGTGATCAGCGTCGCGGCGATAATGCTCGCCGCTCTCATAGCCGTCGAGATACGGCTCGCATCCGCGGTCACGAGACCGATATACGAGATAGAGCGCAGTCTCAGGAGCATAAGCGAGGGAAAAGGCGCGGCGGAGATACAGAGGAGCGCGTATCCCGAGATAGACAAGGTGCTCTCCGAGGTCGCGGGAGTCTCGAAACTCCTCGGCGACACGATAACGGAGAGCGAAATGGAGCGCGAAAAGCTCTCCTACGTGCTCGGCAATATGCCTTCCGCAATGCTCGTGCTCGACGAGGACAAGACGGTCATCGTCGCGAACAGGAAGGCGGGCGCGGTGTTCTCGAGCGTCTCCCCCGTCGGGCGGAGCATCGTGGAAGTCGTCCGAGACAGACGGCTCCTCGACGAGATAGACTCGCTCGGCGTGAGCCTTCCCGAGAAGAGTTTCGACTACACGATAGACTCGACGCCTTACGCCGTCACCATGTCGAGGATATTCAACAATACCGAAAACGATATAGCATATATAATAGTCGTGCGCGATATTTCCAAGGAGAAGGCGGCGGAGCGCGAACGGCGCGAATTCTTCGGCAACGCCTCCCACGAGCTCAAGACTCCTCTTGCCGCGATAAAGGGCTACGGCGAGATGATAGAGAACGGCATCGCGGGCGGAGACAGGACAAAGCTCTATTCGTCCAAGATAGTCGCCGAGGCGGACAGTCTGCTCGAGATGATCGAAGACATGCTGCGTCTGTCACGTCTCGACGAGATGACGGAGGACGAAGCTCTCGAATATATAGACGCGTACGCCGAAGCGGAGAAGGTCGTCGACGAACTGTTCTCCGTCAACAGCAGAGGAGTCGCGGTCAAACTCTCCGGCGAGAGCTGCTTCGTCAAGATGTCGCGCGCGAGCCTGAGGCAGATATATATCAACCTCGTATCGAACGCAGTCAAGTACAACGTTGACAGAGGCGAAGCGGACGTCTCCGTGTCGTATGTGGACGAAAACGTCGTCATAGAGGTCGCGGACACCGGCATAGGAATACCTGCAGCCGACCTGCCGCGGATAGGCGAGCGTTTCTACCGCGCGGACAAGAGCCACGGCAGAGGCGGCACCGGGCTGGGGCTCGCGATAGTCAAACATATAGCGATGCTCTACGGCGGCTCTTTTTCGGTGGAGAGCGCCGAGGGCTCGGGCACGACCGTGAGGGTCACTCTTCCCGTTGCGAAAGACAGGTAAGAGAACGTAAGCCGGAAGCGAATATCCGTCGGCATAGCCGACGGTTTTTGCTTTTTGCGAATTATACCGCATACCGCGCGAAAAAGCAATTTGCACGGCGGTTACCGTCGGCGCGCTTTCCTCAGCGCCGTCGGAAGCTTTGCCGTCCGCTTTTCCTCTCGTTACTTTGTCCGTTCTGTTTCCTTTACCGTTTCGCCGCCGTCCCTTTACGTCTTTTATCCTTTTTGTTCACGTCTGCCGGCTTTGACTTTGAAAAGCCGCGCGGTTTTACTTATGCGGAAGGACGCGGACGGACAGATCCCGTCAGCGTTTTATGTCCGCATGGGAAGAGCCCGCTCGGATACGCGCCGCCTTTCGTCGGGCTGAGTAAATATGTGAGACGCGGAATTTCCGCAAAGAGAGATTTTTTTGGCGGTTCGGTCCTGTGGGATCTTCAAAAACCGTCAGGAGAGGACGGCGGGAAATAATATAGAAAGAGAAATTTTAAGAATACGCGGCGCCGAACGGCGTCGTGATAAGCTCTTAGGGATACAGGCGTGCCGCGGGCGGAAGCATAACGTGCGGATACGCAGTCGTTGCAAGGTCGGTTTCGAGAAAAAATTCTTATTCGATCTATGCGGAAACGGTCGGCGCGGTCCCGCGGCGGTTTCTCTCTTTACTCGCGCGCTCCGAGGTGGTATAATGGAGAAAAAAGCGGCGGGCGGAGTCCCGCGTCGCAGGGAGAGTATGAAAGACGTTCTTATAGTAGACGACGACGTGGATACGGCGTCCTCCGTCAGAGAATATCTCGAAAATTTCGGAATAAGCGCGGACACGGCGGAAGACGACGGATTCCTGAATGGCGGGGAGGAGTACGGAGTGGCGCTCGTCGACCTCAATCTCGGAGGGAAGAGCGGATACGCCGTCATTCCCGAGATAAGGGAGAAAGGCAAGGCGAAACACATCATAGTCGTCAGCGCGAGGAGCGAAGAGTACGACGTAGTGCGCGGATACGGCGTCGGCGCGGACGATTATATCGTCAAGCCGTTCAGTCTCAACATCCTTCTCATGAAGCTGAAAAATATTCTCAGGAGGTTCGACGGGGACAAGCCGCTCCGTTACCGCGGCTACGCGATAGACCGCGGCGGGATGAGACTTGTCGGGAAGGACGGAGCCGTCGAGTTCAAAAATCTCGAATGGAAACTGTTCATGTATCTCTACGAACGCCGCGGCTCTGTGGTGGACAAATACGAACTCATACGCGGAGTATGGGGCGAGGGATATTATACCGAGAATAATCTCAACGTCCACATCAAGCGGCTCCGCGACAAGCTCGGCGACGCGGACGGAGAGCTGATCAAGACCTATTATGGCAGGGGGTATATGCTCGTATGAAGCGGCTCGCCGTCATAGTATTCGTTTTCGCGGCGGCTATCGCCGCCGTAACGGGGACGGCGGTCGGAGTTCTGCTCGCGGCAGAGCCCGAGCCGGTAGACACCGTGTTCATCGGCGAAGCGGCTTTTGCCGCGGAGCGGGGAGAGTTCCTCTCCGGGAAGTATTCCTACACGTATATCGACGGGAACGGCGAAATTATATTCACGAACGCGGCAGAGGACGAAGACAGGGATATGAGCCGCGAAGCGTGGCTCAACTACGCCGCGAAGAACGGTTTCGTCGTCAGGGAGATAGGCGACGGGAGGATGATATTCCATACAGGCGCGGCAGACGCCGCGAAAGAGAAGCTCCGCGAAGCCGCGCTCGCGGTCGGGATTGCCGGCGCCTTGTGCATCATACTCTCGGCGGCGGCTTTCGTTTACTGTTACGCCGCGTTCGTAAGACCGTTCAGGAAGCTCGAACGCTTCGCCGCGGCGGTCTCGGAAGGAGATCTCGATATAGAGCTCGACATTACGCGGGGGAATAACTTCGGCGCGTTCGAAGAGGCGTTCGACCTCATGCGCGACAACCTGAACAGAGAGAGGACCCTGCGCGTCGCCGCGGAGAAGAGCAAACGCCGGCTCGTGGCTGAGATAGCGCACGACGTCAAGACTCCTCTCATGGGCATAAGGGCGGCGAGCGAAAGCAGTATGCTCAAACATCCCGACGAGTCCTACCGGATCATCATAGACAAGACGGCGCGCATAGAGCGTCTGCTCAACGAGATATACTTCTCCGCGCTCGACGGGATGGACGAGCTCGGCGTATCCGTCAAGGAGCACGACGTCTCCGAGATATTCGAAGCGATAGCCGCCGCGGACTATAACGGTTTCGTGAACGTGACGGGGCGGCTTTCGGGGGTGCGCGTGCTGTACGACGCGTTCCGTCTCTCGGAGATCGTCGAGAATATCATAGTCAACTCCTATAAGTACGCCGATACCGAGATAACGGTATACGCCGAGGAAGAGGAGGAGAGCGTGTCCGTCTCGTTCAGGGACTACGGACCGGGCGTCGGAGAGGAAGAGACGGCGCGGATAACGGACAGATTTTACAGAGGAGAGCGCGTTCTCGGCGAAAGCAACGGACAGGGGCTCGGTCTCTATATTTCGCGGAAACTGATGAAGAAGATGGGAGGGGAGCTGAGCGTTGCAAACGACGGAGGACTCGTCGTGACTCTCGCGTTAAAGAAAGCCGGAGACGGCGCGGAGAACGCATGAAGAAGCTCCGTGCGGGAAGAGGCTCCGCCGCAGATCCGCGGAGATAAGGAGACTTCGGGGATCGCGGCGCGCGGCGTTTGTCCGTATTTTCTGCTCTCGCGGGCGTACGGCACGGGCGGAAACGTACTTTATGAATAACTTCGCCGTCTTAACACGCGGAGGCGTCGGACTGCAAGTTTATAATATAGTGATCGCCGGATCGTTTGACTGTACGTCTTTCGGGTGTTAGAATGGGAGAGAGCCGGAAAGTATCTTAGGCATCTTTACGAAGGAGAAGAAAATGAAAAGGGAAAACAGACTGCTCGCGATCTTCATAACGCTGTTCATGACGGCGAGCATCGCGGGCGCGGTGGTCGTCATAACGGGTTCTTTATTGTTTTTCATCGTCGAGGCGCTGAGTCTCGTGCTCGGATCTATCGGGATAGCGGCGTTTTTAGTGACGGACATAGTCGCGCTCGTCAGGGAGAAGAAGAGAAGGACGGACGGCGGAGAAAACGCACCGCGCGCAAGGAGATCCGACAGGCATAACAGACTGTTTGCCGTGTTCGCGATATTTTTCGCGGTAGGGAGTTTCCTGGGCGCGTATACGAGCATATCTCCGAAAATCTACACCGTGGTTCTCAACGGGATATTCGTTTTCGTCGGGCTCGCAGGGCTTGCCGCGTACGCCGTCGTCGACTTCGTTATCCTTATGAGGGAAAGAAAGGAGCGGAAAGACTGCGGGGAGAAAGCGGAGGAGTAACGCTCGGAGCGCGTATCGGAAACGGCGTCGCGTTCTGCCGATACGGGGGCTCGTGTTTTAATATCGTCGGAATAGCGGCCGCAAAGCCGAATAAAAAAACGTTTCGTCTGCAAGAGACAAAATAAAAAGATATTAGGATATTGCCTTACGTTCGTCGGAAAATATCGGCGAGAGAGATGATTTTCGTCGGAAAGATATTTTGCGCGGAAGAGTTTTACTCTCGGTGCGGCAATGTATGTTAAAATGAAAAATATCAGCCGTTCCGGACCGCGCATGCGCGCGGTTTCGTTTTGACGTGCCGTTGCATATCTCGATATTTCCGCCGCGCTGGGCGGTACGCGGAGCTTTGCCGTCCCCGGCGGAAACATATCGGCGGGGCTTCCCGCGTTCGGAAAGAACGCGGGATCTTGTTTCGTAACTATTTCCGCCGACGGTTTTCGCGTCTTTGACGCTTCTTGGCGCTGAGTTCTCTCCGCCGCTCCGGGAATTTCTTTCCGTTCCGCTTCGAACCGCGCTTTATAACAGTGTTTTTATGCGGTCTCTTTTTTGTACGTTTCAGGCGGTATGCAAAAGTCAATGATGCCGAGCGCGCCGACAGGCAGGCGGGCTTCGGACAGTCGCCCGGAAGCGGGCAACGCCGTTCCGGAAAATTTGTTTTTGATAGATCGGCGGATATGCGGTATAATGAAAGCGGCGGACGATTAAGAATCGAGTCATAATTTTAATAAATCGGTAAGAAAATCGGGAAGTTCTTCGTCTTATAATAAAAGTACGGAAAACATAAGGAGGAATTATGGAGAGAGATCTTATCATCGAGACGAAAGGACTGTCAAAGACGTTTTCGCAGAGCGGAAAGCAGCAGCACGTACTGAATAATCTCACGCTCGGCATAGAGCGCGGAGAGTTCGCCGTCATCATGGGCTCGTCCGGTTCCGGCAAGTCCACGCTCCTCTATGCGCTCTCGGGACTCGATAAGCCTACTCTCGGCAGCGTGTATTTCGGCGGAGAGGATATAACGAAGGCGGGCGGAGCGGCGCTCGCGCGGTTCAGGGCGAAGAACACGGGATTCGTGTTTCAGGACGTATTCCTCAATACCAATATGAGCGTGCTCGACAACGTGCTCGTCGCGGGCTTCCTCACGGCGGGGAAGAATAAAAAAGAGACGGTATCGCGTTCGAAAGAGCTTCTCGGGAGCGTCGGGATCGACGAAAGATATTGGAAGAGATTCCCTTCGCAGCTCTCGGGCGGAGAATTGCAGAGGGTCGGGATAGTGCGCGCGCTCATAAACGATCCCGCCGTGATATTCGCCGACGAGCCGACGGGCGCGCTCAACTCTATGAATTCAGCCGCCGTACTCGACATACTCGGAGAAGTCAACCGTTCCGGAAAGACAGTAGTCATGGTCACCCACGACGTCAGGTCCGCGGTCCGCGGCGACAGGGTGATGTATCTCAAAGACGGCGCGATACTGAACGAACTTACGCTCGGTAGGTATTCGGAAGCGGACAGAGAGAAGCGCGCCGAGGCGGTAGGCGGCTTCCTGCTCGAGATGGGGTGGTGATATGAATAAACTCATTCGTTCCTATCTCAGGAAAGACAAAGCGGGAGTAATAGCCGTCGCGCTCCTTACGGCGCTCGCGGTATTCCTGATGGTGACGGGAATATCGCTGACTGTCGGGACCGGAAGCATATACGAGGACAAGGCGGAAGAACTCGGCGCACACCATATGGAGCTGTATTATAAAGACGTCGCTTCGTCGCCCGATATGTTCAACGAGACGTTGGTGCGTTTGCTCGACAAGAGCGAAGCGGAGCGGGTGGACGTTTTCTCGGAGCTCGGGTTAAACGGGATCATCGACATAAGCGATACGGAAGGAAACCTGCGTAAAAGTTTTTCGTATCTTTTCGTGCTCGATATCGGCTCCGCCGAGGTGAAAAAGGCGGCGGAGGCTTCCGAAGGGGCGTACGAAGCGTATATAGGCGAAGAAATCGGTTCTTACCTGAATATCTCGGTCGGAGACACGGTGACCGCCGTGCTCGGCGAAGATACCTATCGTATCGATATAGTAGGCACGTACGAAAATATAACGGGCATGTACTGCTCTCCGTTTATGCGCATCGAAGACGGATTGTACGATACTCTGACGAATAACTCCGCTTACAGAGAAAGCGGAGCCGTAGAGGCTTATACGGCGCTCGGATACGTGCTCAAAGAGCCGTCGCCCGCCGTGGTCAACAAGATCGTCGACGATGTTTTCGATACGCTAAAATACGTATGCGGGATATGGAGCGGTATCGATCCGTCGTTCGACGCGTCGGATATGAATATCATCTATAACAGTTATCTCCTTGCCAAAGACTCTGCGTATCCTTTTATAAGAATACTCAGCGTCGCGCTCATAGCTTTCTCTTTCCTCGTGATAGCGATATCGGCGCTCGCCGTCTCGTTCACGGCGGCGACGGGAGTGAGCGCGGACATAAGGAACATAGGCGTTCTGAACGCTCTCGGATATACGCCGTCGGCGCTGCGCAAAAGCTATATGCTGCTTTACGGCGCGGCTTGTCTGCCCGCGTTTATCGTCGGAGCCGTGCTCGGCGCCGCGCTGCTGCCGGTATTCGTCGGGATAATCACGATGATGGCGCATCTGACTTTTGCGATAAAAGTATTCGTGCCGTCGGTATTCATAGCTTTCGCCGTCGCTTTCGGCGCGGTATTTCTCAGCGTATATCTCGCGACGGGGAAGATAAAGTCCGTGACTCCGATATATGCGATGCGCCGCAATATACAGACTCACTCGTTCAGGAAAAACAGGATCCCGCTCGATACGGCGCGCGTACCGCTGAGGCTCGCGCTCGGAGTCAAGAGCGTTATGAACAATGCTCGCCAGAGCGCCGTCATATTCTCGATGACGGCAATAATATGCGTGCTCATGACGTTCGTGTCCGTCGCGTATTACAATTTCAACGTCGACAAAACCGCTATGGTGAATCTGAGCGGCATCGAGAATTCCGACCTGCAGTTCAACGTAAACGGTCTTGACAGTCTTTCCTATAAAGAGAATTCCGAGAAGACCGCCGAGGTCGGGGAGATCCTCGCCGCGGATCCGCGGGTAGAGTACGTAATGACGGCGTCGTCTTATTCGGTGCGCATGCGCACGGGAGGTTTCGGAGGAGCGGTCGCATACGGAGATTACGGAAAATTCCGTTCGGATCTTCTCGCCGAGGGGCGCTGGCCCGAAAACGACGGAGAAGCCGCGGTGTCCGCGGGTTACGCCGACGAATACGGAATAGAGATAGGGGACATGGTCGACTTTTCTTTTGTCGGGAACATATTCGACGAAGATTATTACGACGTTTCGCTTGTCGTGACGGGGATAACTCAGTCGCTTGCCGAGAATACTTCGGCGTTCTCAGTACATATGTCTCTTGCGGACGCGGTCGAGGACTATCGGCTCGGACAAAACGAAGACTACGGAAGATACTCTTCCCTTACCTATAACGTATATCTTAAAGAAGAATACCGCGGCGCGGAGGCAGTCTCTTCGTTTGCGGAAGAGATGTACGATCGTATCGTCGCCGACGTTTACGGAGAAGACGCCGCCGACATGTATCCCGTATCGATGAACGACGTCAAGGCCATGATAGAGCAGACGGTGCTTTCCGTCGCCGCGCCCGCGACCGACGCGCTCCTCATAGTGTTCTCGGTGATAAGCGCGCTCGTGGTGCTGATCCTGCTTGCGACGGTACTCAAGATAAAGATAATGAAAGAGGGCGGCGACTTCGCCGTAATGAAAGCGCTCGGCTATACGTCGCTCGATATCATGACCGCCGTGAGCGCGGGAATGCTGCTCGTGAGTTTAGCGGCTTCCGCGGCAGGCTGCATCCTCGGCGGACTCGCGGTGTCTCCGATAATAGACGCGGTCGGAACTCTTCTCGGCGTGCGCTCGATGAACTTCGCTGTGAACCCGGGGTACATCGGGATAATATTCGTATGCGTGAACGCGGCGGTGTTCCTCCTCTCCATGCTTCTTTCGCTCAGGATAAGGAGGATATCGACGGTCAGGACCATACGCGAATACTGACCTTAGGATGCAAACGGTTTGTCCGGCGAGCCGAACCGCGTTCTGAAAGACATTGCGCGCGCCGGAAATAACTCCGGAAGAAAGGAGACCGACGCCTCGAGCCGCGGACAAACGAAGAGAAAAAAGCGCCGTACGGACAGCGGCGCGGTGAAGCGGACCGGAAGGTCCGCTTTTTTGTATCGAAGCGGGCATGTCGTGAGGCGCGGCTTTCGCGTCCAACGCGCCGCCGATACGATAAAATATGCGCTAACGTAGTAACATCGGAATTCTCTCCGCAGCCGAAATAACGGGAAAACGGTGCGGCAATAGGCGTTTTTTATCGGAAATTACGAAAAAATAAGACGAATTCGCGGTTTTTTTAATTGCGTCGAACATACTATTCGATGCTAATCTTTTGTATTATTATAAAACTTCTCAATATGTAAAATCAAGTGTTTTTGTCACGTAAAAACATTAATTTCTGTAATTTGCGGATTTTTACGGCGATCCGTTCCGATCCCGCCCTTCTTAGAACGGACGGAAAAGTTCCGGATCCGTTCTTTGCGCTCCGGCAACGCCGTTTTTTTCATCGAATAGTATGTTCGATGAAAAGCCGCGGAGACCGCGGCATGGGAGATTTGATGGCGGAAATTCAGAAACTCGAGTGCCCGGCATGCGGCGCGCCGCTCGAAATATCGAGCGAGAGATGCAGATATTGCAAGAATCCGGTGGTCGTCAAGACGCTGAGGAGCGTAAGGGAAATGAGTTCCCCGATGCTCGGCAGGTATGCGGCGTCCTATTCGAGACAGCTTGCGTCCGATAACGCGGACAATGCCGACATGAATATATCCGCCGCTGTGTGTTATATGAAGCTCGGGCTCTTCGACAAGGCGGTGAAATACCTCGACAGAGCGATGGCTCTCGATCTCGGCAACGGCGATATATATTTCTATTACGCGATGTGTCTCATAGGTAAAAAGATACCGTTTCTCCACAAACGCGGGGAGATAGACGAAGCGGAGCGTTATATAGACTCCGCGATAGAGGTCGAGGACAAGGGGCTGTATTATCTTTTCAAGGCGTATATCCGTTACGACTATTTCGGGAGAAAAGACCTCGAGGTGTCGCCCGACTGCGCGGAGCTGGTCGCGGAGGCGAAGAAACGCGGCGTTTCCAAAGCCGAGGCGGACGAGATGTTCGCGATAATATCTCAGGCGATCCCCGCGGCGATGTTCGGATAACGCCGAGGCGCGCCGCGCGGTCCGGCAGTCGGCGGCGGAGGACGGGAATAACGAGATCGAACTGAGTAAAAGGAGTGGATTATGGCAGATCAGGATTTTTTTGACGGCTGGGAAAAGCAGGATCCGCCCGGCGACCGGGACGTTTCCGACGGCGGCGTTCCGTCGGACGGCGATTTCTTCGGCAAAATGGATTTCGGGAACGCGGAAAGTTTGGACGACGTGCTGCCGTCCGAGCCGGGAAAGGCGGAGGACATGAGCGGCAAGATACATAAGGGAGCCGCAATAGTAGGCATATGGGTATTCGGAATGTTGCTGCTTCAGGAAATGGGGTATGCTTACGTTTCGAAGTTCATGGGCGTGGAAACATATAACGCCATGATGTCGATGGTCGCAGTATTCCCCTGCATAATAGGTTACTGCTGTTTTATCCGCAACGGTTTCGGGAAAGGGGAAAAGGCGTTTTTCATAACGGCGCTCGTATCCGACATTATTCTCGGAGTCGTGTCGTTTCTGTTTCCCGAGTCCGGCGGGATGTCGATCGGGCGGCCTGTGTACTGCGTCTCGGCAGCGGTATTCGATCTGATCCTTTTCGCGATGCTTGCGGCATTCCTCGCCAAAGGAGAGGCGAAAGGCGCGACGCTCAAAATAATGTGCGGAGTGGTTTTTCTCGGTTTCGTTTCCGCGGTGTGCAATATCGTTATGGAGACGGCGCTATCCGACGCCGACGGCGAGACCTATTATATTATGAGCGACGTATTTGCCGTCATAGAATATATATCCGTATTCTCTAAATACGCATGTCTCGTTTGTTTCGGCATAGAGCGCGCCTCGGCGCGTTTCGAGCGCGTCGGCGGAGCCGAAGAAGAGATATGCGCCGAGGCGGACGGCGGGGACTCCGCCGGGGACGGGATCTCCGCCGGTTTCTTCCAGGGGGCTTCCGTTGAGTTTTCCGACGGCGGGAACGTATGCGGCGCCGACAGCTTCTTTTCGGGATCCGACGGGACGTTCGGTACGGCGGACGCGGGCGAAGAGAAAGGCGGAGACTCGTCTTCGGATGACTTTTTCGACGCGGCGGCGGGCTATCGCTCGGACGTCGGCGGAGAAACGCCGGCTGACGGAGACGGCGGATCTTCCGGCGCCGCGGTACAGTCCGGCGCGGATATCATAGACGGCGTGAGCGGCGAAGGGGATACTGCGGACGGAAAAGACGCGGATCCCGACGATTTTTTCGCCGGATCGCAGGAGAGGTGAGGAAATGAGCGATTTTTTTGAAGGATTCCCGTTCGGAGACGGCGAAGATAAGGATACCGAAAAAGATAACGGCGGCGCTTCGGCAAACGGTCTTTTCCGCGGGGCGGAGACGGAAGCGGCGGAGAGCGGCGGTCCGGGCGCGGAAATGTTCGCGGGATCTGCCGGATCCGGCGCTGACCGCGGAGAAGAAAAAGGCGCTGAGAAAAAGACGGGCGGACGGAAAAAAGCCGCCGCGTCCGCGCCTGCCGTTCTCGTCACGAACAAGGCTGTGCTCTGCGTCACCGTCATACTGCTCATAGCGTCTGTCCTCGCAGCGGTGTTTGCGGTCGTCGATATAGATACTTCGCGATCGGCGGGGCAATATCCGGACGGCTGGATGCAGATCAACGAGCTCGGCGAATACGGCGGAGATTATGCGATAGGCGCGGAAAAGGGGAAGGAAACCCTTTTCATCGTCGACGGCTATCCGGACAATATAAAAGTGTTCAGCGATGTCGACGGTAAGAAGGAAACGTCGGCGCTCGGAGAAGCGCGCGGCGTCGACTTCGCATATATCGACGGTTATACGGCGGTGCGCGTCGACTCGGACGGGGACGGCGAGTATAAACTGCTGTTCGATAAAGCCTATTACAGGTACGGCGGTTATAAAGTCGGCGTGGTGAACCGGACGGCGAGGCTCGCCGAAGGCGTCAACGATATGAACTTCTCGGGCGGGCTTTCCGCGGCGTATTTTGTCGCCGACGCTGACGCGGAATATATTTTCTCCGCGTATAGCAGCGGGTACGGCTCGATAAACAACTACTTCTTGGCGGACGTGACGGACGGCGCTTTCCGCGGGGCGGAATGGGGAAGCGCGGACGGATACGGCGCGTATTCTTCCCGTTCTTACCGGATGGAGGAAGGACGCGAATATATCGCCGTCTTTGACAGCGGCCGCGACGGAGATACCGGAGACTTCGGATTCGAATGCTCCGTTACGAAACAGCGCGTTCTTATCGGTTCCGCGGAAGGCGTGGAGCTCGGCGGAGGAGAGAGCGTAAGATTCGTTTTCGAGCCGCGCGTCTCGGCGACTTACAGGATATTCACCGCGAACAGAACGGGCGGAGATCCTTATATCCGCCTTTATTCCAAGTCCGGCGATCTGCTCGAATATGACGACGACGGAGCCGGGAACAGCGAGGCGGTCATAGAATACTATTTTTCGCGCGGCTCGAAATATTATGTCGAGATATCGAACAGAGGAAGAGACGCGGCGTTCGACCTCCGCGCGGCTCGGAGAATATCCGCCGACGACGAAGTGCGGTACGAAAACGGCGAATGGTTCTATTACGACGGCGCCGGCAGCTATGTCGTATACGCGGACGGATATATTACGGCATACGACGGTATATCGCTCGACGCGAACGATAAAGCCGAGGGCAGCGGCGCCGTGTTCATCCGCGCCGACGGAGACGTGTATATCGGAACGGACGGAGGAGAAGGGACTCTCGCGCTCTCTCCGATATCCGTTCTCGAAGGCGAGATAAAGGACATATACGTGTCGGGCGGAAACCGTAAGGAATACGTATTCGCGCCTTCGGCGAGCGGCACGTACAGATTATTCACCGCCGGGAGCGGCGGCGATCCGAAGATCGAGCTTTCTGCGCTCGGCGGCGGCGCGCTAGCGTCAGACGACGACGGCGCCGGCGGCAGAGAATCGCTCGTCGAATACAGGATGACCGCGGGAGAGATCTATATCGTCAGCGTCGGAAATATAGGCTCGTCGGCTTATCTGAACCTGTACGCCGCGCTCAAAATAGACGAGGATAAGCCGTTCGGCTTCGGCAAGGGCACGGGCTGGTACTATTATGAAAACAGCGGAAGCGGGATATATTCCGCGACCGCTTCGGGCGGAGTTGGAACGTCCGTGAAACTCTACAACGGCATATCCCTCGACGAACTCGTATCGTCCGGCAGCGGAAGCATCGCGGGTCGTTTCGACAAAGACATATATGTGAGGATCGCTGCCTCTTCGGACGGAGAAGCAACGGTCGGAACGCTCGGCTCGATCGGTTCCGAAAAGACGCGCGTTAGTCTCGGGAAGAACGGCGGCGAACGTCTGTGGCTTTTCGCGCCGTCTGCGAGCGGCGAATATACGATATTCACGGCGAACAGAAACGGCGGCGATCCGAAAGTCTATCTTTACGGCTCGGATAACGAACTTATCGCTTCTGACGACGACGGGGCGGGGAACCGCGAATCGTGTCTTACGGCAGATCTGACGGCCGGAGAAGAGTATTACGTCAAGCTCGAAAACATCTCCTCGTCTTCCGCGGGCAGTTTCAACATATACGTTGCCGCGCGGACGTACGGCGGCGGAGAAACTGTTCCGACGGGCGTAAGCTGGTATTATATCGAAGCGGGCGCGGGCGAGACCGTCCGGGTCAAGACGGACTATGCGGCGTCTCTTGCGGTATACGGCGGCGTTTCGCTTGACGAAGATAACAAGGTCGTATCGGAGAACGGCTTTGCGGAGTTTACGGCGGAAGAGGACGGCTTTTTCTTCGTGAGAGCGGAGAACAACGTCGTCGGCAACGGTATTACGATAATAAACGGTAACATATTCGACGGAGAAAAGACCGGTATACGGCTCTCTTCGAACGGGCGCGTCGAATATACTTTCGTGCCGGATTCGGACGGCGTGTACAGGATATTCACGGCGAACAGGAGCGGAGCGGATCCGAAGATAACGGTGAGGACGTCCGACGGACGGCTCGTCGCGGAGAATGACGACAACGGCGCGGAGGGAAGCTCCTACCGTGAGGCGTTCGTTTCCGTAGTCCTCGAAGAGGGAACGACGTATACGATAGAGATCGCGAACGTAACGTCAACGGCGGGAACGGTCGAGCTTTACGCCGCGGCGGAGATGGTATTCGGCAGGGAGACCGCGGCGGACGGATGGTACTATTACGATGCGAACGGAATAACTTCCGGCATATCCTTCTCCTCCGACCGTTCGCTGTCGATAAACGCATATTCATCGGTGAGATTATCGGACGGCAGCACTTACAGCGGAACGAACGGTCGGATATCCGTCTCGTCGGGGAACGAATATTATTTCCGTATAGCCTCCGCGGGCGAAGGCGCGTCCGTGACGTTCGAAAGAGGCGCTCTTTCGTCAAATTATATCAATTCCGTGAAAAAGAACGTGGCGCTGTCTTCATCTTCTTCGACCGCGAGCTACTATTTTGTCCCGACCGTGAGCGGAACCTATAAGATATTCACCGCGAATACGAGTTCGGGCTTCGATCCGAAACTCACGCTCTATTCGTCGTCGGGAAGTCAGCTCGATTCGGACGACGACGGCGCGGGCGGCAGAAACGCTCTTATTTCGTACAGCCTTACCGCAGGCGAAAGATACAGGATCACGCTTTCGCGTTATGGTTCCACGACGGGCGATACCGATATTATCGTCGCGGCTCCGCTGTCGCTCGGCGGATCCGTCGGAGCCGAGCGTTACGGCGGCGCGGCGACCGAGGAGTTCTATTTCTGGTATCAGGGTTCGTCGGGCGCGGATTATACGATAAGCGCGGAGAGAGACGCTTCTCTCACGATAATGAGCGGCTATGCTCTGAACGTGCAGTCGTCGGCGGAGAATTCCTGGACGGGAGAGCTTTCTTCGAGTTCCGTCACGATAGTGAAAGCTGTCACCGCTTCTGACAACGCGGTCTCCGTCGCGAGGGAGAAGGCGGTTTACGAACGCGTAGACGCGAACGGAGATCCCGACGAAGACGGGGAGTATATCCTCTTCGGAGAATACCCTCAGACGATAAAATCTTCTTCGGTAACGGTGTCCTCGACCGCTGACGCGGACGGTTACTATCTCGGCAGCGACGGCGAGAGGTACGCAAAAGTCGTCGCCGATCCGTACGGGAGCGGCTATAAGTTCTCGAACAATACTACGGTGTACGACGGCAATACCTATTATTTCAAAGTAGAGCCTGTCAAATGGCGCATACTCGAAGAGGAGGACGGAGAAGCGCTCCTGTTCTCGACGGTCATACTCTCCGCGGGCGCTTACGACGCTTCGGGAAGCAATAATTATAAAAACAGCGACGTCAGAGCGTTTCTTAACGGAGAGTTCTTTGAAGCGGCGTTTCGGCGCGCGGAAGAAGCCGGTATCGTATTGACTTCCGAGGTAGACAACAGCGCGTCGAGTACGGCAAATTCGTCGAACAGCCATGCGTGTGAGAACACAAACGATAAGGTGTTCCTGTTGAGCTATAAGGATATGTTCGACGCTTCGTACGGGTTTTCTTCCTCTGCGGCGAATTCTGCGAGAATAGCCGATATAAGCGACTATGCGATAGCCGTCGGTTTGTGGACGAAATCGTCGGAAGATGGGTTTTTCTACTGGCTGAGGTCGCCGGTCGCCGGCAATTCTTATCAGGCGTGCGACGTTATTCAGAGCGGAGAAGTACAGACGACCGGTTTCGGAAATGTCAACGATAACGTAAACAAGACGGGCGGAGGCATGGTTCCCGCGCTCAGGATAACGCTGTAAAACGGAAACAGAGCGCATCCGACGGGATGCCGGAATATAAAACAAAAAAAGGAGTGTACGATAATGGCAAAGAAAAATTCCGCAAACGGATTTACCGAAAGGGAAAAATGGTTCGAGGAAAACAAAAACTTCCTCGCGAACGGCGAACAGCCTTTTCTGATCGGCAGCAACTGGCTGATGAAAATACTGCTTCTCGGCGTGTCGCTCTTGCGCGCGCTCATAAGGATGTTCAGGAAAAAAGGAGTCAACGCCGCGGAATACGAGAAGCGCGTCGATATGATGGCGAACAACGCGAAGAAAAAGGTTTTCGCGACTCTCGGCATAGATCCTTCCGAAGTGAGGGAGGCTGCGCCTATAGTCACGCGGGCGCCTTATGACGACAATAAGTATTATTACAGAAAGGACAAAAAGACGAAGAAAGAATTTTACCAGAGATACGAGGTGTTCTTCGTTCTGTTCGGCAAAGAAGAATTGTATGCTTATAAATACATATACGATATGACGGAGGATTATTCCAAAGAGTATTCCGTCGAATATTTCTACAGCGACATAGTCGGCATAGAGATATCGAAAGACAGCGGGACCGTCAGGGAAAAAGACGACGACAAATCGGACAAGGGAGGATTCTTCTCTCTGTTCAAAAAC
The DNA here is from genome assembly GCA_037040005.1 of Zygothrica flavofinira. NCBI lineage: Eukaryota > Metazoa > Arthropoda > Insecta > Diptera > Drosophilidae > Zygothrica > Zygothrica flavofinira. The sequence continues at coordinate 1,952 of JBANDA010000040.1, read as the reverse complement.
AGGGGCGCGTCTCTCGGCGTGCTGAGGAGCATAGTCGTGGAGCAGTTCCGCATAATGACGAAGAGCGGCGAAAGCGAATACTTCGGATATAAGTCGACAGACGATCCGGGAATCGGTAAGTCCATAAACGCCATGAAGCAGCTTATCAGAGACAAGAAGAAATAATAAGGAACGCGGAATATTATGAAACTGCTCAGCGTCATCAAAAACGAGGGTTCGCCGGACGATCTCGTATGGAAATGTCCCGAAGAGGACTTTAACGTCAACTCGACGCTTATAGTATCCGAGTCGGAAGAGGCTCTTTTCGTAAAGAACGGAGCGGTCGTCGAACAGTTCGCCGGAGGGCGTTACAAACTTTCGACGGCGAACTATCCGTTCATATCGGAGCTTCGCAACAAGCTTTTTTTCGGCGGAGATTCCCCCTTCAACTGCCGGGTGTATTTTGTCAGCAAAGCGCATAAACTCGAGCTGTTTTGGGGTACGGATTCGCCTATGCAGGTGCGCGACGCGGAGTTCGGCTTTATGGTCGGAGTACGCGCGAGAGGGAGCTATTCCGTCAAGGTGGACGAGCCGAAGAAACTGCTTGTCAAACTCCTCGGGCTCAATGTGTCGGAGTTTACGCCCGACAGGATAGAGGAGTCGTTCAGAACGGCGTTCATAATGAACGTCAAAGCGTGTCTCGCGCGCATGATGCGCGACATGAAGATAACCGTTCTCGATATGGCGGCGGAATATTTCAATATCGCGGAGGCGCTCAAGCCGGATCTCGCGAAGACGCTTGACGAGTACGGGATAGGGCTCGTAAACTTCTATATCGCCGACATATCCATACCCGACAACGATCCGAACTACGAAAAGATCAACAGGGCGTACGCGGAGAAAGGCACGGTACGTATCGAAGGCGGCGACTGGAACAGGATAGCCGCGAAGGAGATACTGAAAGACACCGCGAACAATCCCGGCACGGGCGGCGTAGGCGCCGGAATGGGGCTCGGGCTCGGCGCGCTCGGGGCTCTCGGAGGCATGGCGGGCGGTATATTCGGCAATATGAACGCGGACGGCGGGACGCGGCAGGATAAAGCGGCGGGCATTTTCTGTCCCGAGTGCGGCGCGAAGAATGACCGCGGCGCGAAATTCTGTTCCGCGTGCGGCGGCAAGCTCCCGACGGACGGCAGGTGTCCGCATTGCGGCGCCGCCGCGGCTCCGGGGGCGAAGTTCTGTTCCGAATGCGGGGGCAGGATATGAAGAGCGCAAAACTCAAAACGATCTATATTTTTGTATACGCTCTTTTGATAGCGGCGCTGAGCGCGGTATTTTTCATCGCGTTCGGAGAAGCCGATACGAGCCTGTATACAGCGTACGGATTCGCCGTGTTCGCATTGCTGTTATCTCTCTTTACGGTGCTTTATAATTACAGGAGCGGAGACAGCTATATGCTCAAGGCGATGTCCGTCGTCTATGCGCATATTTATGCGGCGATAACCGCGGGCATAGGATTCTTTGTGGGGATAAGCCGTATGATAGAGGAACTTTTCCCCGATTTCGTAACGGAATATTTTTCGGCGTTCGCAGTTATAGACAAACTTACGGATCATAGGATAATACTTTCGGCGGATATCGTGCTGACGGCGGTCTCGATCGCGCTGCTGTGCGCGGAATATATCGTCAACAAAGGGATCGTCAAAAGCGAAGGAAAATTCTCCGCCGAGAAGAAGAAATTCGATACGCTGCTGTTCCTCGTGGACGAAGCGAAAGCCGGCGTCTCGTCGGAAAGGGCGCTTTCCGCGCTCCTCCGCGTAGAAGAGAAGATCCGCTGGTCGCCCGTATACGGGAACGAGATCACGGAAGAGACGGAGTCCGAAATACGCAGACTCATCGCGGGATTCCCGACCGAGGAAGCCGACGCGGTCGCCGCCGCCGACGAGATAGGACGTCTCATAGACAGAAGGAAC
>JBANDA010000039.1:0-22478 GCA_037040005.1 Zygothrica flavofinira | reverse complement strand
TATATATATATATAAATATATATATATATATATATATATATACAACTTACACATAACACGTCGCCCAAGCCTAAAGAAGTCCAATGATGAATGGAATGTGCTGATTCAAGTGAGACGGAGGGTGTTGAGCTTTCGGAGCACGGTTACACTTACATATGCACGTATGTATGTGCACATCTATATCTATATATGCAACCGAGTACTTATGTCTGGCCGGCGGGAGTCCCCAATCTCTGACCCCCCGCATCAAACAAACGTTTTGAAGTATTGTATTATAGTCTGAGTGGCTATTTGGTTATTGTTGTGAGGTGTTGAAGGCTGGGTAAATAAATATAAATGCAAACATTACGGAAACAAAAACATACACCCATATTGCCACTAAAAAGGATTTCAGATAGGTGATCCAATAGTTTATTATAAAATCGAGAGACATACCCTGTAAGTTTACTAACCATAAATATCGCAGCATTTTATACCTGGTCTTAATAGTTTAATTCATACATCTTTACTCCATTATTGTTCAACATTTGTAGGCGGAGATGCAATTTTCAAGTCTAAGCAAAATCTGCTTCATGTATGATCTATACTTTTACATATAGGAACGCAGTATCGGCAGTACCGCATTGTGGAGTTTGCCCCACAGAAAACAAGGTTTGGAAACCAGAAACTATCTATACGAAGTGCTCAATTGCATATTCGCATTGAAAGACAACAAAAAGATTTGGAAGTGAATCCTAAAACGAGGGCGGGAATGAAATTGATGGAGAACAAGCGGAAGAAAAAATTTGCAGCCGAACCGCAGCGCCAACGGATCAAAATATGGGTGTTCCGCATTAACGAAGGCATTAACATAACGGAGAAGGTAATCGCAGTAAATCCTAATTTACAGGTCATGTAAGCTATAGATTCTTTTATGTTCCAATAGGGTCTGGAGCATGCCTTCATATTCCGTGCCTCTTTTAATGTTGACACCGATCATCTCGGTTGGCAAAAGTTCGATTTGACAGAGACAATCCGTGAGTGGTACAGCAGTGCAGACAGGAGCAACCTGCGGCTTCTTATTGACTGCACCGGATGTGGCCACAAGTACTCGCTCCATCTTCTTCAAAGGCCGGCAACAGAAACAGGATACCTGAAACTGCCAAGGACAACGAAGAGTAATAGTTCACAGTCTAACGTCAATCCGAATCGCCCCTTTTTGGTTCTTCACACAAAGTCGAGCAAGCCAAGGCGAGTTCGACGGAGGGCTTTGGACTGCGGCGGGGCCCTCAACGGACAGTGCTGCAAGGAATCGTTTTACGTGTCGTTCAAAGCACTCGGCTGGGACGATTGGATTATAGCGCCCCGAGGATACTTTGCGAACTATTGCCGCGGAGAGTGCAGCGGCCCATTCCGCACCCCAGATACATTCCAAACGTTCCACTCCCACTTCATAGAAGAGTACCGCAAAATGGGCCTGCTCAACGGAATGCGGCCCTGCTGCGCCCCTGTGAAGTTTTCAAGTATGTCTTTGATATACTACGGTGACGATGGCATCATAAAACGCGACCTGCCCAAAATGGTCGTCGACGAATGCGGCTGTCCCTAATGCAGGTAAGTCTTATTTGTTATTGCTAATTGATAGATGATGTAATATTGACTATATCCATACAGTTCAGTCTCTCCAATATCTCTCCAGTTTGCTGTGGATACATAACGAAGATACACATCGAATCCGTCCGTCTTAGGACAAATTGCAAGTTTTAAAAATGCTGCTGCTGCAGCATACTCGAAAATCTATCTGAAACCGAAGCGTTCTATAAACGTTTAGTTTTATCCTATTTCAGAAAAATTGTCAGGGCGATAAGATAGAATATGTTAAATAACATTAAATTATCAAACAAACATTAACATCCTATTAAATCGTGATTATTGATTCCCATCAATTCGAACTTAAAAAGTGCCTAAAACCAGAGAAATAACAGCAACATCGACAGAAAACAATAACATCAAATCAGAAACTTAAAAGTAAAAGTTTAATATTAAGAAATATAAATAATAATGCGCAATGTGTCTTTATAAAATATAAATATTAACATAACATTATATATAACTTAACTTAAACATAACTCACTTAAAACTTCATAATTTACTTTTGACTTGGAAATGAGCCTAGTCCAAAGCTGAGCTGTAGCGTAGCCAGAATCCACGAATTCACAAAGTCTTTGAAAATTGATGCGAAATGGCATGTGGACACACGTGCTGATGAACAAGTTAAAAGGAGTTCTGTAAGATGTATCAAAACTTGCACAAATATTATAAAATAGTTAGAATAAAACTTATCCACAATAAACAATAAGCATTTTGATGAGCAATAAGATTATGAATATGTTCCTCTGTATAGAAGGTAATGCACCCGCAAATCAAGGTGAATGTGTATATGGATCATCACTTTGAAGATTCAATTATTATTTGTTTTCGAACGTATGAGAGATAGTTGACAATGAAAAGCTAAATGCAGCCCTTTCCATAATACACATTTCTATGTAGATGTATTTATATATGTAGGGATGTGTGTAAGGCATGTGTGCTTTAAATCTAAAATTGTGCTATCAGTAAATAATAATCATCAGTAAATAATACATTAGCAGAAGTTCATTGGCCCTAGGTGCATACATTCTACAACTCGAATCCAATAAGCACCCCCCATTGGACATTGCATGTGGTCATAGAAAATTAAATCTCAATGTGAAGAAGTTTCGGATGTGATTCGGCTGATGGATTTCTGAAGTGCAAGTGGGATGTCATCTAATTATTTGCCAGTTGTAATCCTTTGGGGGAGGCGAATTATATTGTTGCAGTAAGTATATTTTCGTTGATTTTAATTCTGCAAGTTGTTCGCAGATTTCATTTGGCAAAACTTAAGGAATACAAATTTCTTGTGAACTGTAATTTTTTCTGTCAGGTATTGAACGGACGAGTCATTTTGTGTTCTTATCGAGCCTCGTTTTGCTTTCAGGCAACTTTTAATTAAAGATTAAAGTTTCTTATCAGTCATTAACTGCAATTTATATTCCATGTGCTCGTATATACATTCTGTACATATGTGTGTCTGTATCTGTATATGAAAGTGACGAGCTTTGTTGATGATTAGAAAACCGAAATAGACCACAAATCAATGTATATTTATAGCCATCAGATTTAAATGGGACCTTGAACTTGCACTTACCATCGGATCTAATCTCTGCGAATATACGATTTCGAGAGGTCATATCAGCACCAAGAGCAGTTCCAGGACGATTTGAAAGTGAATCCGAAAACAGAAAATGGAGAACAAGGAGAAAAAAAGATTTGCATCAAGTCCAGCCGAACCCAGAAGGTAATCGCAGTGAACCCTAATTTACAGGACATGTACGTTATAGATTCATTTATTCCTTCCATCATATCCTTTGCGAATAAAATAATACAAAAACTATGTAATTATGTTTCCTTGTGTGAGAGAGAACCCAGAACTAATGGTATTTGCATTTCTTCCCCATTTATGAGTTTGTGCAAATCTTTCCCACAATACAGAACTTCCCATATGCACTTGATATATATCCGTTCATATTTACCCATTGAGGAAATTATGTACGGGTCAAACAAAATGTTCTATATTGAGAATATATATGTTAGGAATAATTCCTAAATTCAATATAAATAATAAATGGAATGAAATATCAGATAATTTATAGAGATATTACGAACAAATACATAAGATCTGAAATACACGAAATACTGATTGGGTTTATTTTTGAGTATTACAAACTCCAACTTTTGTGATATTTGATTTTATATATTGTTTGGGTCTCGTGGGTCAAACGATGATATTGAAAATCTTCCACGAGAGACGATATACACATTATACACAAACGATCAATTTGCTAAAGAAGATCAAGCAATTAAACATTAGCAGAGAGGTCGACTACGAAATACCCTGAGGAAAAAATTAGGTCATATTTTATATAAGTACTACAATATAGATTCAAATTTGTCTACATTCAAAATATTGATCTACAAATCGAAAATAAATAAGCAATAAACTGTTGTACGTATGGTATACTTGCACTCTTGTAATTCAAAACACATTTCTCTATTAAAATTGATCAAGAATATATGGTATATACTTCACACACTCTAAAGCCGTGTGCTCTACATGAGGGGTCCGTAAAGATTATGTGTCACACAGCAATATATAAATATATCTCAGTACCTAAATAAATATAGTAAGTTATATTGGAGATAAGGACCCTAAGGGTCGAAATTCGTAAAACACCCGTACTGAGAAACGAGAGCACGTTGTCATTATATATATTCGGCTTTTCGAAATTATGCATCGTGTCGACTATGCATGAAAGCAGTTAGAGAGCGATAATAAGTAATGGAGATCTATTCTCCTCGCTCCTCCCTGAACCAAACACACTCGTCATGTTCATACAGTACTTAAGTGCACACGCACACATCCACATCGACACACAGTCACATAGTATCATGCTCATACACAGTACATATTATTACTCACACACGCACGCATCGAACTACATACATAAATTCATATAAGCATTATGTACTTGAAATCGTTGCTCCGGACTCGGATCGGACACGGGGCTGGGACTTGTAGAGCAGTATTTAAATTGTGGTCTATCGATGAAAGCTGCTTAATATGAAGTCAGTTGTCGTCGGGTCTAATTCGAAACGGATTTATTGTGTCGTCATTTAAATATATGAGCTTAGTTCCGTGAAAGGAATTTACCGTAACGTTAAGGTGTTATAATAGAACTCTAAATATTATAAATTGCATATCGAATTTTAATCAGTTTAAATAATATTTAGCAAAGTTTAAAAATTATATAAATTCTGTGTTTACGTTTCGTTCCCAAATTAGGCTAACCCGACTGGGGCCTACCTAAAACTTATAAGGATGGCAAATCCTTGTATATGGCTTGGAATCCTGTTGGGACTTCTTCTACTCTCGACAGTAAATGCCGGTAAGCTTATCATATTACTCCTATCTAATTCTATAATACTACAATATAATAGCTTCTGAAGAAGGGTCTATGGCAAACTCATACCAAATATCATGCACTTCGGACATAAATTACTAGAGTTCAATGAAATAGCACTCCTGGGTTGAACAAAGATATGACATAGTGTAGATTTTCATTAGTGCGTTCCTCTATGGTCTACGGTATGTGATTTAATAAAGGTCTGTAGCATTTCTAATGTGGGCTAAGGATATCTCGCAGTCGAGCACTCCAAATTTGTACTGTAAATTTATATTGGGGTATGAAATATAATAAATATATTCAAATTTATAATAGCATTAAACGCGGGTTTCTTAAACCACTACTCGTAATTGAGTGACATTTTTAATAACGCTGAGATGGAGTCGATAGACCTTCATTCAATTACATACGTGCATACATGACACACGCACTAATGCGCGCTTAAGCCATAATAGAAAATAAAATATTTATATACATTGTGAAATGCATGACATGGCTTATATATATATTGATTTTTTCAACATTGGTTATAATTGCAGATAATAATTGCAAAAAGGGATGCTCGCAATGTAAGTATAAAATAATTGAAGGAATTTTGTTGCAATAGCCCTTAGCATTGACCAATCATTACGTATAATTCACAGCTGACAAAGGACTATTGAAGTATAAGCCTGGGCACTATTATGAGTACGCCTTCGATAGCATCTTGACAATCGGTTTGAACTCTGGTGTGTTGAGTGAGGCGGATGACACGAGCCTCAAGGTAAGCGGCACAGCCAAGGTATTTGTGAATGGCAACTGCGGGTACACGTTGCAAGTGGGCGTGTTAAAGATCATTAATACAAAGGAGTCAGTCGAGAGAAAGCTGATGAACAATATCCAAAAGCCAGTCCACTTCAATTTAATCAATGGCAAATTGGACGCACAGATTTGCGCTGATCCCAGTGATTCGTCCTACTCTCTAAATATCAAGCGAGCCCTCATCTCACTCCTACAGACTGCCCAAGATGCCGAAGTAGAAAGGGAAGTGGATGTTTTTGGTCAATGTACGACACACACCTCAACTTCAAAATCCGCCACAGGCGAGACTATTACTAAAGTGCGCAACCTTAGCAATTGTTATTATCGCGAGCAAATCAACAGTGGATTGATCTCCGGAGTCGTTAACGACAATGCGGGCATCTCGTCCAGCTCGCTCTTACAGTCAGATTACACCAAAGAGCTGAATCTAGAACGTGGTGTGGTCGATCATGTGCAGCTGGTAGAGCTCTACAAGTTTGCGGGAGTTAACAAGCCTAACACAGACATTACTGCCAAAGTGCTAACAACAATGAAGCTAATAAATGCCGGAGGCATTGAAGGATCTGCTCCACAAACATCCTCAAATAGTGTTAGCATCATATTCCAAAAATCGGAGATTTATCCCATCAAAAATATCGCCGCTCTGAAATCGAAACTCTCTGAACTGGTAGACCTTACCAGCGACTATGTTAAGAAGGACAGCGCCAAGAAGTTTTTGGAACTAATTAGACTAATGCGCCATGCAAACACGGACACCTTAATGGATCTAGCGGCATTCCCACACCCCAACAAGGTTTTGGCTCGAAAAGTCTACTTGGACGCTCTATTCCGAACAAACACTGCTGAGTCTGCGCGAGCTGTGCTAAAACAACTCAGCAAGCTAGGCGATAAAGAAAAGATCCTGGCCATAATATCCCTGAATCTAGTCGAGTCGGTTGATAAGGAAACCCTTCAACAAGCAGCTGCCCAATTAGTTTCAATTGCCCCCAAGGAATTGTACTTAGCTGTTGGTCACCTTGTTTCGAAATACTGTACAAAGCACGAATGTAAAGGCTCAGAGATCGACGCCATATCCAAGAAGTTTGTCGATGGGCTCAAGCACTGCAAGCCAAATACAAGAAAGGATGAGGAGCGTATTTTGCTCGTTTTGAAGGGTATTAGCAATGCGCAGAGCCTGGCCAACAATGTGGCGACAGCACTGACAGAATGTGCTTCCCCAGGACGATCAACACGAATTAGGGTCGCAGCCCTTCAGGCTTTTGGAGTTGTAAATTGTCATAATGGAGCAGGTCTGAATTTAAAAGCATTAGAAGTGCTCAAGGATCACAACGAGGATTCTGAAGTGCGCATCGAGGCCTATCTCGCAGTTACTGTTTGCCCCAATGCGGATATAGCTAATCAAATAGCGGAAATTGTCAATTCAGAGCAGGTCCACCAGGTAGGTGGCTTCATAGTCTCCCATTTAAAGGCCATTCGCGATTCGACAGACGTCACGCGTGAAAAACAGCGTTATCATCTGGGTAATATCCGCGTGAATAAGAAATTCCCCACTGACTTCAGGAGGTACAGCTACAACAATGAGGTTTCCTATAAGATGGAGACATTCGGTCTATCGGCCAGTGCTGACTATAAGCTGATCTACTCGCAACACGGCTTTCTGCCTCGCTCGGCTCGTCTGAATGTAACAACTGAGATCTTTGGAACCAACTTCAATGTGTTTGATGGTAGCCTGAGACAGGAGAACCTCGAGAATTTATTAGAGTACTACATTGGGCCTAAGGGTCTACTGAATAAGGATTTCGACGAGATAGTCAAAATTATTGAGGTTGGAAATACTGGCAGGGGAAGACGCTCAATAGTTGATGATACAGCAAAGAATTATAAAAAGTATAAGACTTACGGTAGCAAAAATATGCAAGACATTAACCTAGATCTCTCATTGAAGATCTTCGGCAATGAGTTATATTTCTTAAGTCTCGGCGATAACATCCCACGTACCCTTGATGACATTATCAAGCACTTTTCGAATGCATTCGATACAGCCAAGAAGGAGCTCTCTTCTTTCGAAAAGCAGTTCGCATGCCATCAGATATTCCTCGACGCAGAGGTCAGCTATCCAACGGGAATGGGTATTCCACTGGAGTTCGCAGCTCATGGATTTGCGGCCAACAAAATTGACTTTGCCATTACCATCGATGTCAACGATCTGCTCGAACAGAACTGGCAGCGAGCCAAATACCGATTAAAGTTAGTTCCCAGCACCGATGTGAATGTGAATTTGCAGCTTGGCTTCAATGCACAGCTGCTGTCCACAGGACTCCGGGTTGTAGCAAGCGGCCATTCAGCAACTGGCAGCGATGTAACCGTTTCCCTAATTAATGATGGTGAAGGATTCAATGTTGCTTTAGAGTTGCCTCGTGAGAAGCTTGAACTGATCGACCTACATCTGAAGACAGAATTCTTTGTTGCTGAACAAGATAAGCTGAAATCAGTTGCCCTAAAAGGTGGCAAAAACAACCTAAAGAATACAGCCAACAATAACGAGATCTGTTTCAATCAATTGGAAGTTGTGGGTGTTAATGTATGTGTACAGAGCTCTAACAGTCTTAGCGACTTTAGGACAGGAGGTAAAGGGCAGTCTCTGGAGGAATTCCAGCTATCACGACCCTTCCACATCGCTCTCTTTTTAACAACCGAGCGTAAATTTAACTTCAAGGGAACCCACTCAATGTTAACGGGTGGACAGCAGTGGAAGCTGGAATACAGCACACCTGGCTCAAAGATATCTCATGACACAAGCATTACCTTTGAAATCGGAACAAACCCACGCACATATGGTCGTCTCTCCTTGGATAATGCTGAATATCATCTTGGAGTGGAGGCTGGTATTAGCAGTAATAACCATGAGATGGTACTTTACGGACAGTATGAACGAGATAAGTACGTGAAAAAGAGCAAAATTGGATTCGCGAAAAATGGAAACGTGTACAAGCCAATTATTGAAATCCAGGATAAAAATGGCGTCACAAATAATATCAATGGATATAGTGCTGATGGCAAAGTCACTGTCGAGAAGAGCGGCGACCAAACGGTTCGATACCTCTTTGAGAACTTCCAAGTGTTGAGCCCCAGCTATGACCGTGTAATGATTAATGGCTGGGCTGATATTGGGCAGTCATCAGTGGATACAGAACTATGCATCGCCCCTAATCAGCAATCGTATATTGTGAAGGGTAAATTCAACTTGGACCAAGGAAAGTATGCCGCTGGACTTTTTGTCAACGACGAGCGCACACCAGAGAATATATACGGAAGCTCCGCCGAGCTTACCATAGGTGGTCAGTCGTATGGACTGCGTTTGACTTGCAAAGTTGTATCATGGTCATTGGACAGTGTTACTGAACTAGAGTACATTAAAGCCGACAATTCGAATACCTTGACCTCTTCGAAGTTTACACAGCAACTGGCTGTCGAGCACAAAAAAAAACCCTTTGCCTCGATCAAAATTAGCTCGAACTCCGATGTGAACAACTTTCAGCTGCAAGCTGAAACAGCGCGCGATCAGAAAGTGGCTTCCCTTAATGTGAAGTATCAATCGAACCAAAAATCGGTGCACGATTACGATTTCGTAAGCAATGCCAAGTTTAATAAGCACTCGATAGACTTCAACTCGAAATGCGAAATGAACGGCAACATTTTTAATGTTGATCACGGACTAACAACTAGCTGGGGCACTTTGTTAAGTGTAAAGGGAGACCTGGGACAACGTTATAGTGCACAGGACGTTCATATAAATCTGCAGGGAGCTGCTCAGTTCAGCGGCAAGGATAAACCAATGCAATGGCTACTCAAAGTACTCGGTTCACCAGAGAAAACTACTAGCGAGTTCAGGATGAGCCGTGATAATGTGGAGCTGGCTAAGTTGACTAGCGAATCGCAACACCCACAGGATAAAATAACCGCTGGCAAAATTAACATTGTTGTCAAGAATATTCTGAATGCTAAGGGAGATTTAAAGATTGCTAAGAACGGCAAAGGAGAATTGCAAGCTACAATTGAGACTCTAAAGACTGAACCCAAGCACAAAATGGAATTCGATACCAAGTTCCATCTGCAGGTTCCAAAATACGACTTAGATGCCAGTGTTATTATCGATGGTGACAAGAGGATACACCTAAAAACCGAAAATATCTTGGATAAATTTAAATTCTCTACCAAGAATATGGTAGAGGCAAATGAAAACAAGATCGCCTTTGATGCTAACGTTAAAGGCGCTGATTGGCGTGCAAATGCAGATATTCAGGGTAGCTTCACCTTGACTTGCTCGGATGGTAGGATTGTTGATGGAAATATTAAACGCCACGTCGTTACAAATACTAAGTTACATCAGGCCCAAGGATTTGCAGAAATACAGATCAACGATCAAGAACCACACGGCGGAAAAAAACGTTCTATTAGTGCCAAGGCTACGGTAGATAAATGGAGTTTCAAAACTAAGGAGTTCTCTGTTAACACCCAAATGACCTATAGGGACCTCAATGGCCAAAGCACAGAGCTAAATGGTGACATCAAACACATGAACAAGGGACAACACGAAGCCCTAGAGTCTGAACTATCGGTTAAGGGTTATCTCGTGGAACAACCCCTTGATGTGACTTTGTCAATCGATGAGTACAGCATACATCATGCAATTTGTCGCATAACCGCAAAGTACGGTCAACGGTTATGGGCAAATCTGAATGGCAATTACTACCTGGAGAATGGCAAAACACCATCAAGATATGAAGTACAAGCCAATTTACAAGTGCCAGAGACTAAATTCAAGAGCTGGGAACTAAATAGCCGAGGAAAGCTATTACAGAACGATCCAACTGATGCATACCTTTTGGAATTCATTGTAAATTCGGTAACAGGTGATGGGCAGATTACACGCCTAAACACCGCGTGGAAGGGCACTTCCGATCAAGGGACCTACACCTTCGAAGCCCAAAACGATAAGTTGGCGCATCCCGTGAAATTTGATGGTAGCTACCAGATACAGGAGCACAGCGACTCAAAAGGAAAACTAATGTATAGTTTTAATGGACAATTCGGTAAAAAGTACCTGAAGACTAAGACGGACATTAGTTTCGGGGACAACAGCGGTGATGGTACTGAATTAACAATCATACAATTCATTTTGGACTCGAGCTATGAAGCTGCCAAGGAAGTGGAATTGACCATCCGCAGTCAAGCTACTGATGAGAACATATATGGAATTGTTGTGCAAGCAAAAAACTCCGCTGCTACCTTCGAAATGAACACCAAACTGTACGGATCCTCGCACAAGAAGGGCCTCGATATGCATATAACTCTTCCTTCGTCGCAGCCAATTGTGCTAGTCGGCCTTGTTGATATTTTAGGTGAATGCAAAACCAAGTTAACTGTTGACATTGCGAATCTCGCCGATCTTGATTTTAAAATGAACTCGGAGATGTCATACACAAACATCGATGAGTTTTATGTTATCAGCAGCTGGAACTCGAAGAAACTCCAGTTAACCAACTACTCATTAGATGTGAAGGGCCATGCCAAGACTATAACAGTTATATTGAAAACTGCTGATGATACCATCTTTTCTGGGAGCGGTAGCTACGGCCTCAAAAGAGAGCAGAATAAGACTATTGTTGATGGCCAGGGACAAGTGCACTATCAGGGAAAAACGCAAACTGGCAATTTTAAACTGACGCGACAACATTTTGAAATGAGCAGCGACAGGGAGGTTGGCTTTGGCTACACCTTCAATGGCAACTTTGGTCCCAAAAACAGCGTGGCCACTCTAAAACTGACAAACAAGGAGTTCAACATGAAAAGCTCCATCTGCGAGGAGAAGAAGCAGTGCCTGAACCTTCAAATGCAATCCACAGTGACTATCGACGAGGTGCAAGTGTACTCTGTGCAGCACAATGTCCTGGTGCTTGTCGATCTGCGCAACCTCGGGTATCCATATGAGTTTGAATTCAAGTCTAAGAACTCCCATCAGGGATTCAATTACCAGTACAATCTTGATAGTCACATTATATCAGGCAATAATCTCAAGTACCAGCTAGTGGCAAACATCCTGCCTAGTGGTTCCAGTATCCAATTTAGTCTACCAAAACGTCAGATTGCAATCGAGACAGCTCATGTTATTCCCAGTGATAACAAGATCTTCGGCCACTACGAGCAATCAGCGGCATTCTACATTGACAAGCGCAACAGGCCAGATGAAGTGGTGCGAATTATGGCAGTGTGTGATATTTCAGGAGTTGACAAAATTACTCTTAACGCCAAAGGCTACCTCAAAGTCGAGCATCCCACTATACGCCCTCTGAGCATTACTGGCAGTATCGATGCAAATCGCGATCAGAAAACGTTGAACGGCGAAGTTGTCTTAGACATATTCCGTACACCCGATCAACAGGTCATTGCTTCCACTCAAATTCGCAACAGCATCGGCCAAAATGGATTCAATATTACCTTAGTAGAAAAAGTCCATTCCACCGGATTACAGTTCCAGTACGAGCTTAAGACGAATGCGGCTTTAAAAATTGCAACAAAAGACTTCAGTGCCAGCTCAGACTTGCGCAGCTCTATATCCGACATCCAGTTCGGTGCATCTATCATTGGCAACAAAGATCGCGTCGAAATATTGGTTAACGGAATGAACGAACAATTACTACAAATTGTGGGAAATGTGGACAAACAGAAGCGTGCCGCAAAGATCAACTCCAAAATTCAAATGCTTGGTCAGAAACCCGTCGAGGCCTTTTGGGAATTCCAGCCAACTTCGGCGAAGATGCAATTTAAGCGACAGAATTTGATTGATGCTAACGCTGAGCTGAAACTGGGCAAGGAACTCAAATTCAATGTTATAGATTCAGGAAAGCCTCTTTTCAACGGACGCCTTGCCCTCGATGCAGCTAATTTTCTGCAAGCTAATTACAAATCTAACGAGGACGATTTTAAAGCCTACATGGTAAGCATATAGTGAAAATTCTCTATAATCTTAGTATTACAAAATAATAAATTTCTGTTATATTTGCAGAATGCTGTTGAGATCGAAATAAAAAAAGAAACCTATGAAGTCTTTGGCAAGCTGAAAAGCAGATTTGAAAAGATTAAAAACGAATTGGAAAATAATGTAAAGATGGTCAAGGAAAACGCACCAGACATCTCAAAACTAAAAAATACATACGATAAGCATGTAAAGGTCATTATTATGGAACTGGAAGGCGATCCAGCACTAGCGAAGCTTTTTGAAATATTGTAAGTAATATTATAATATCCACAAAAATATTTGATTCTTATATATTTTATTTCATATATTTAGGAAATATCTGATGGAGAAAATTAATGTGGCAATAGATGATGTAACAAAATACGTGTCGGAAAATTACGAAGGACTCCATAAGGCATTAGAAGGTCTACATGAAAAATTTAAGGATCTCTGGCAGAACTCAATACTGAAGACTTGGGAAAATCTAGTTTCTTCCGCATCAAAGATGATCGCCCAAGTGCGCATAGAGATCATCAATGCCTACACAAAGGCATTCAAAAATCTGGTGGCCTGGCTGGAGAAATATGGACCAGCCCTTAGAAACTATGTAAAAGCAATTAACGAATCTTTGATGCCAGTCCATGAGGCAGTTCAAGAGCTCGTCAATGTTCTGATGCACGCCACAGAGGAACTGATAGATGAAATCCAGGAATACATAGACAAGCTACCCACACTTGAAGCACTAAGCGATGGGGTCTGTGGAAAGTTGCACCAGCTCAAGTTAGTTGAGAAAACTCTAGAAGGCCTCAATATTATATTTGAACAATTGCATATTTTGCCATTAACCATGGAAACCAGCGAGTTGCTCCAAAAATTGCATGATTACCTTGAAGCGAAACTTAAAAAGGTACCCATCAATGATGATCAATGGCTGGATGAACTATCAAAGTTGTTCTATAAAGCTGTGCGGTCTATTTGGGCTGCTCTTGAGAACAGCAGTGTAGAAGCCACGGGAGGTGTCAATAGCAATTCATGGTTCAGCAACTGGCCTTTGCAATCCTGGGAGGAATGGATAAAATTACCAGCATTGCTTTCGTTTCGTTCGAGTGTTATCAACTTCTTCTTGAATGAAAACTGGGAGGACATTTTCACAAGAGATTCATTCGCCTCCTGGATATTCTTCAAAGGCTTCGAGCAACACGGACACTTGGTCGATGGCCAGCATGTATTTAGTTTCGATGGGCAGCAATATGCTTTGTCGGGCAACTGCAAGTATATTTTGGCCCAGGATAGTGTTGACAATAATTTCACAGTTGTTGCACAACTTAACAATGGAAAATTGAAATCTATCATCCTCATCGATCGGGATGGAAACTTCATGGAAGTCAGCGATACAGTAGCTTTAAAGGTTAATGGAAAACCCGCTGAATACCCACAACATCTTCCCGGTGTCCATGCTTGGCGTCGTTTTTATACTGTCACTATACACTCTGAATATGGCGTAACTGTCGTCTGCACAACAGACTTGAAGGTCTGCCACGTCAAGGTTAATGGTTTCTACACAAGCAAAACCCGCGGTCTGCTAGGAAACGGTAACTCGGAACCCTACGACGACTTTAAACTCATTGACGGCACTCTAGGAACCAATCCTACAGCTATGGGGCAGGATTACGCGGTAGGCAAATGCAATCAGGTACCACAGCAAAACAGCGAAAACAACCCCACAAGGAACGAAATCTGCTCTGAAATATTCAGTGTTGAGTCACCATTAGCTATCAATTACCTATCTCTAGACTCCCGGCCCTATCGCAAGGCGTGCGATTTGGCCACAAAGAATACTGCTGACAAGGACAAGGAATCAGTGGCATGCACCTTTGCTCTTGCGTACGGCTCTGCACTGAGGATGCAGCAT
Organism: Zygothrica flavofinira; assembly: GCA_037040005.1. Taxonomy (NCBI): domain Eukaryota; kingdom Metazoa; phylum Arthropoda; class Insecta; order Diptera; family Drosophilidae; genus Zygothrica; species Zygothrica flavofinira. The sequence goes on along the minus strand of JBANDA010000039.1, from coordinate 7,723 downwards.
AGGTGGGCCTTACTTCCCGCTCGTTGCATTAAATGTTCCGGTTCAGTCGGACAGCGGGAGGTTAATGAAGAATTCACTGTCAAGATCCCCTCGAATAAAGCAGACGTCGTGTTTGTGATTGATTTGAATGTGACACCTGTCACACTGGCCAATCTAGTGGCACCTGCTATAACAGAGATACGGGATGCTCTCACTAAACGCGGATTCACCGATATACAGATCGGCGTGATCGCCTTCGATGAGTCGAAACGTTATCCCGCCCTGCTAACAAGCGATAATGGTAAAATCAACTACAAAGGCAACGTGGCCAAAATCCAGCTGAGCGGACCAAAGAATTTCTGCGACAGTTGCGTAGAACAAATCATCACTGAAAAGCGAATTCTGGAGCTTTACGATGTCCTAGAGCGATTCATTAAAACCATTGTGCCACAATCCGACGAAAAGGCCTTCCATATGGCCCTGGATTATCCGTTCCGTGCCGGAGCTGCCAAGAGTATCATTGGCGTTCGCAGTGACTCCCTTGAGTACAATAACTGGGTAAGCAATTTATTCCCATTCCATTGATTTCATGACTAATTATAATATCATATTCACAGTGGCAATTCGTTCGGGCGCAGGTTACTGGCAGCCTAACAAAGTTCGACGGTGCTCTGCTTCACCTGATCGGCCCGGTTAAGAACCTTGCATTGGAAGGAGTTTCCGCCGAGAAACTAGTTGGTGAGTACACTAGAAACAACGCAAACTATGCCGAACGCAAACTAACTATTAAATAAATTTAAATATAGGCTTTAATGCGCGCCTAGTTGCCACCCAAGACAACAAGGACAACAAGAAACGCGCCAAACTGCAGTTCGAAAACGATTTGGGCATTGACTTTGTACTTAACAATGGAGGCTGGGTGTTTGCCACCCAAAATTTTGACAAACTGAAGGCCGCTGATCAGAAGAAGGCCCTGAACCAGGTGACGTCCTCTATCGCCGATACACTTTTCAAAACCGAAGTGATCAGTAACTGCCGCTGCCTGCCAGTCCACGGCTTGCATGGCCAGCACAAGTGTGTCATAAAGTCGTCAAGTTTTGTGCCAAATAAGAAGGCGAAACCCATATAACAACTCAGTTAATTAAGATTTCTAAGTTTTCAACGTGATCGTACAAATAAATTTGAGCTGTCAGCTAATATTTTAGTTTGCGAATAAATATATCAATTAATATCCGTATCTGATTTGAAGCATTATTATTTAGGGTAAACTAGAATTAAAGCATATTTAAATTACCAAATGCCTGCGACCGATGTTCTCTATGTGAATGTTATTTTAAAAATTCGTATCTGAAAAGATGTACTTATTATCAGTAAAACTGATAAAGAATTCATTAGAATATCGTATGTATTTACACAGTATAATTTTCATATAAAATATTCACAATAGTTTATTTAAATTTGGCGCTTTTATACACATGCTAGACGATAACATAAGAACAAGAACAATATTTCATCGATAACGCTTGGCGTTTTCCAGCACTGCTAATACAAAATCTTATCAATAAATTGTGCTGCAGTGTCGCAAGTCGCAAGTCGCAAGTTCGGCTCAATTAATTATTCACAATTATTTTAATGGATAAAACATTGTAGATGATTACTCTCAAATTTCAATAATATATTGCAATCGCCAATTTCCGCAAATATACATAATAACTGTAATACTTTCGTACCGGTCGGTGTCCGTAAATCGCCAATTACATATATACATACTAAGTGTAATACTTTCGTATGGTCGAAAACTGGTGGGTGTGTATATATTGTCTACATTCGTATAAAATAACAAAATTAAGAAAAATGTGAAATTAATAACAATGAATGATATAGTTGATACTTTACTGAAATATATATATATGAATAAATCCTGAAATGAAATACACAGGGTCTCCCGCTGCCCTCAAAGTCCGTCCTCTTCGGTTGCCATTCAGTACAATGGATTCGGTGGAGGAGAAGCTGGAGCAGCTTTCGATTCTAAGCAGATGCGAAGATGGATATGCGAGGTCAGGCAAAGTGGCCGCCCTGGTGGAGAATCTGAAGACCAAAGCGGGTAATGCACGAGGCAATGGGTTGTGTATGATTAGAGCTGCGCCTTCCATTCCATCGAAGCCGCATCGTCGGCCTTTTGATACGCCGCAGGTGAGCAGCTGGACACGATTCGTCGTGGACGAAGGAACCTTGTAATGTTTGATCGAATTGGAATAGGTACCACTCAGCAAACTGGTCACGGAGACTAAGGAGCCTCTATACTCCAGGCCTCTGCAGGGCATTGAATTTACCACATCAAACCAAGACAATGAGACTGCATCCATTTCGGGTGCCATACTCCAGCGAAAACAGCTTGTATACGATGGAAGCGCCAGCGAGATGGCTGACAGATGCCAATCTACTTTGGATAATCCAGATGTACTGGAGCAGCAACTAGAAGCTTTAGCCTATCATAAGCTGCAGTTGGAGAAAAAAGGACTCTTGGGATTCCAGGGCCAGTCCACAAAGTCACTCAGCATTCCAAAACTATCGTCCACATCTTTGAGTGGCCTGCTACAATCAAAAGACAAGTACAACAATTTTGTGACTGCACCTCGAGATGCCATAGTTGACTCGAACTCAAAGGCACCCTCCAATCCTCAATTCTCACTTTACTCCAATATTGAACAAGAAAGAGGCATAAGCAAAGGTTCTTAAAAAAAAATACATATTTATCATTTGTAACACGCTAATATTCATACAGACGCAAATTGAATTTCAGATATAATTAATTATGTTAATCCGCCTGCGGACCCCATGCCCACACATCTTTCCATTTACCCGAACCCCTTGTCGGAGGAAGAATTACCACCTCCACCTAGTCCAGTGAGCTCTTCGTACAGCGAGCTCCGTCGAGCAAGTGGTGTGTTTAACAAATCATCCGATTTTCTAGTAAATAACGAACCAAATGAAGCATTAAAGGTAATTCTTTGGTTCGCATTTATTATTTATTGCTTATATTTAAAATGTATATAATATTCGTAATCGCTAGGAAAGCCAAATCAAATCGGACGCTGAATACTACGGCTATGGAGGAATATCGCAGGTAATTCCTCCGCTTTGTATCCTTATTACAGCCGCTCTTCTACATTGTGTATATTGCTAACTGCAGAGCTCATCCACATACGATTCGATATACGAACCCATAAATCCACGTCCATCTAGCGACATGTCGGCACGCACCAATTACAACATGTACGCCTCATACGTAAATCAGGCAAGCATTCAAAACATGTCGGCGTGCGGGTCTACGGACTCTGTGCCGATGGCGTGTCCCAACCAACGCGAATTGGACGAAGAGAATCTCAGTCCGTATCACTTAGGTTCCAGTATTGCTGCAAATGATGTCGAAAGTTATGGTTAGTAAATGGCTTTTGGTGGGTCGTGGCAATGCGCGATCATTTACTATATCCGTTACTCAGGGCGATGCTTTAAGTGCGGCGAACGAGTCCTAGGAGAAAACAGCGGCTGCACAGCCATGGATCACATTTACCACATATCGTGCTTCACGTGCACTGAATGCCAAATACATTTGCAGGGCAAACCGTTTTACTCCCTCGAGAGCAAACCCTTCTGCGAAAATGATTACTTGCAGACCCTTGAGAAATGTTCCGTTTGCCTAAAACCGATCTTGGAGCGAATTCTAAGAGCAACTGGAAAGCCATATCACCCGCAATGCTTTACGTGTGTAGTATGTGGAAACAGTCTCGATGGTACGTGTTAATGCCAACTGTAAGGATTGGCTTAGCCGAGTTATTAATAATATTTGTTGGTATTTTTCGCAGCGATCCCATTCACAGTGGATGCCACAAACCAAAACTATTGCATTGCAGACTTTCACAAGTAGGTGAACTCGGTAGGTCAATGTGGGTACCAGATTTAATAAAAAGTAATCCATACAGGAAGTTTGCGCCCCGGTGCTGTGTCTGCAAAGAGCCCATAATGCCTGAGCCAGGCCAAGAGGAGACTGTACGCGTTGTTGCTCTGGATCGCAGCTTCCATTTGGAGTGTTACAAATGCGAGGTAAGATTACAAACATGATATATAGATAAAGCTAAATTGATCAATTGATTAATAATATCGCTTATAGGACTGTGGCCTTTTATTGTCCTCGGAAGCTGTCGGACGGGGCTGCTATCCTCTCGATGATCATGTTCTATGCAAGAGCTGCAATGCTAGACGTGTTCAGGTTTTAACGAATTGGATGACCTAGGGTAGATGAGAATATATCTACCGCTGAAACTCTGAATTATGATCAATAATAACATTCCTATATAGAGCCTCTAGCCAAAGAACCACTCAATGTCCCATTTCCTGTAAGACCTATCGATTCTTTTATATGGGTCAAAAGTCAAGAGTCAATAGTTTGACCTCCTGTAGTCATTGTAGTCATTTTGGCTGCAGGCTTAGTGGAAATTCCCATATGTAGCAATATTGTATAATAAGAGTAGAAACAGTTTGATGACAATTTCGGAAATCTTTATCGATTTGTATGAATACAAAAACTAATATTGCGCAGTGTAGAAAATTACACACATCACACATTTTATACGTGTAGGATCGAGTATCGAGTATTTGAAATATATAATATATCGAAAGATAGCCTCATAGATGTCAGAGCACACATTCGGTACATGAAATGAGACTCCGTCATGGTCCTTGGCTAGTGGCTGTGCTTATAACATAATGCAAAGCCTAATCAAATTTACACACATTTATATAAAAGACTGTAACCTACACTTTCTAACAAAAAATATAAAAAAATACATATATATATTGATGTATACATATAATGTTTATCATCCCAATTCTGAGGAATTAGACAAAATGACATGCTTCGGATGAGTTGTTTCGAATTTCAGAATTCAGTTCAGTCCTTCAGAATTATCGATACGCAAGCCAAAGCTAAAGTGAAACCACAAGCAGACAATACGACGTCAACAGATTCGATTGTTTTGCCCAAGTGCCGAATGTAGGTCGTGTGCGTATGGAGCAGGCCAGTGCGCAGGTCTGCGTCGTACACAAAGCAGATGCGTTGAAAATATAGACATCGAAATGATAGAAAAGCTACCGGAAGTAACTTAAAAGTGGTGAAATTTTCAGCTGGCACAAAATGGGAAATATCTTTAAAAATCGCTAAAGCGGCAGCACTGCCAGCATGCGCTCTGGCTCGTGCAGGCCAAGTTAGGACAGAGAGGCGTAGAGAGTGGGGAGATGAGACTCTGGGTACAGAAATATAAAGCACAATGGATATACATTCCTATAGCCTCCTGATGATGCTCGATTTGAAAAGCTGTCAGTATTGAATTCGCTTTTCTAACCAACGGACGTACAACAAATACGAATTCTGTGTGCTCTACATACTCCTATATATATACATTCTGAATACATATGTAAGTCGCGATTATAATGGATCCATATATACATATATAAATTCATGCGAATATACATATATTTATAATATAGATATAGATATATATAAATATTCATCAATACATATTTATAGATACATAATTCGTTTGGACGATAGATATGTACATATAAATCTTATACATATAAAACAAAAAGAATTGTCCTAAATATGTCCATACGCATCTACATCCACGCATTGTTAGCCCTTGGACAGCGTGCACATGTATAAAACATGTGTATGTGTATACATACATATCGATACATACGGTTCAGACAGTGAACTACTGCGGAAATAATATTTTGCCATATATGTTTACCGTTACAATTGTGTTGCAAGATATTTCCGAAATATGTACATATTTCTCATACATATACACATATTTGATTGACTAAGTGATATATAAGTAATATATATATATATATATATATATATATTTTTTTTTTTTTTCCGATTGAAAATATTTTGAATTATGAACAACCTTAATAAAGTATATATACATATAGACATATAACATATACGCATTCACTCCCAGCAGTGGTTGAGAAATTACTAGCAAATGGAAATGCGATGGAAGGTTCATGCGCAGATCCATTCAAACACTGGAATTGAAAGTCAGTATGTAAAATCCATACACCCATGTCTCTCACTCTCTCTCGTCTGTCTATGTATACGCATATACAGTATAGCAACAAGTTTGATTCGACTTACTGTCACACCCTGGATAGTCGGTAGGCAAGTGTGAAATATCGGAAATCAAAAGGCTCAACGAGAACTCACTCAGATATGGTTAAAATCGAATTGCCAACTACAGTGTATATAAAATTCTTTCAACTTTTCTAAGCCCGTCTAAGCCCGTTATTCAATAATCCATCGATCTTCAGGTCGTTGGAAACTATTGAATAACTCCGAGAATATCCTAAAAATAGTTTCTATGACGTTGCGAATTGTTCATTATTAGGCTTGCTGAATCGGCTGGTATTATATTGTATGTTATTTTGGAATATCGTTTTTGTGAATGTTCGCAGGAACTAGTCACAATTACTATATTTGCCAGTTTGTAGTATTTTCTGTGGGTCGCACATAACATTAAGATTAACCTCTGCAATAACAGCGCTCTGTAAATGCGGTGTGTATAGTGTGACCAGGGCGTAATTATGGAGAGTGATCGTGGAATCGTTTGGTTGACTCGCTAGGCTTATACACAATCTCTATATGTATTTTCAATTACAGTCTGAATGTGTTTTCCAGAATAACCAGCAATTTGAGTAATCGGGAAAACTGCACTGACCGCATCCGAGAGTGTGACCGAAGAAACATTTCCTGGGACGGACTGCGGATACAAACAGAATATTGTCGGTCGGGTGAAAAGTACACAACACACACAATAGATTTTCTCAAGTGTGCCATCGCGATGGCTGCTCCAGCAGCCTGTACGCGTTTTTCCGACAATTACGAGATCAAAGAAGAGCTTGGAAAGTACGTAAACCATAAAAAAAACCAAAAACCAAATAGCACAACTCAATCTATATATTTATTTCAGAGGGGCCTTTTCAGTAGTTAAACGATGTGTCCAAATACCATCGGGATTCGAATTTGCGGCTAAAATAATAAACACAAAGAAGCTTACAGCCAGAGGTAATATCATTTGATTCTAGTTGAATATGCATTAACCTCTCTTCCCCGTCGAATATCGACATCCGCAGACTTTCAAAAGTTGGAACGCGAGGCTCGTATCTGTAGGAAACTTCACCATCCTAATATTGGTATGAACATTCAATGTGAACGATTATTTAAACTATGCCATAATTAGGAAAAACCCAAATTATCGGTCGGGAGAACTTTTTGACTGGTTTTTCGAATCGAAATAACATTTTCAGATTACAAGATATATTAGGCACTCGCAACTGAAATATTTATGGAGTTTAACATAATGTAGTTTAGCTACTGCGTTAAAAATTAATATATTTAACTTTAAATATGCTGTACGTGTGAATTGTTATCAGAGTATGTTGTTGCTCTTAGTTTCTCTTAATACTAATAACATTAGTATATTGATAAGTTATTGTAACATTCTAACTTACTAACTAATTTCAGTACGACTGCATGACAGCATACAAGAGGAGAACTTTCATTATCTTGTTTTTGATCTGTAAGTAAACAAATCTCAATAAATATATTAATACCAAAACCCATATCAATATATATATATATATATATATATATATATATATATATATATATATATCACGT
>JBANDA010000038.1:0-22637 GCA_037040005.1 Zygothrica flavofinira | reverse complement strand
GAATATAAATGCTATATATGAATTAGGAGCTAGACATGCCTTAAAGCCTCGGGCTACAATTCTATTATGTGCTAAAGAAAAACAAAAAGATTTTAAGTTTTTTGATTTAACTTATGTACCTATAATTTTCTATGAACACAATGGCGATTCAATAGAATCATCTGTAGTTAAAGAGACTCAAAAGAAATTGAAAGAATGTATTAGCTTTTCTATGTCGTCTTCAAGTTGTATTCCAGATAATCCTATACAAAGAGCTTTATCTGAACAAAGGCTATATATAAAAAATAATCAATTGCAAGCAAAAAATGATAACATATATAGACTTTATATAAATGGAAAAAATGCATTTGACGAAAATAATTTTGAAGTTGCTATTAATTATTTTTCTAAGCTTTATTCAAAAGATGATTCTGAAGAAAACCTTTTATTACTAGTTTTGGCAAAATATAAAAATGCTGAACAGTTGAAAAATGTAAAACTACTTAAAGATTGTTATAATTTAATAATATCAAAATTAGATATTTCCACATCTACTAATGAGAGCGCATATGGAAGACTCGCAGCAATAGCCTTACGGTTATTTAATTTAACTCAAGATAGTTTATACTATTATCAGGCGCTTGAGTATTATCGTCTTGGCGCAAACTTTAGTAAATTAAATCTTTATTGTCCTAGAAATTACTGTGCCACGCTATTGCGTGTTTATGAAGTTACAGATGATAAAAACATAATTAGCGAATATTATTATACGGCTAAACATTACGCAAAACATTTTTTAAATTCTAACGGTATAATAAATAAGTGTATGACTTACGAACAACAAATATATGCCTATTATAATCGTTATGATCTTCAGGCGATTGCTTCCGGACATTATAATGAATATGATTTCGAAATTAATAAAATAAAATTTAATGTCGAACTATCAAAAAACCAAAAAAATACGCTTTTAACTGGCATCTGTAAAACTAAAAATGATTTAGAAAAAGTGGAACAAGTTATTAAACTTTTTTAATATTGAGAAATAAATATAACTCTTTGACTTTACCAAGCCAAACATCAAATTGCCAATGAAAATTGTTATCATTAAAAAATTCCTCTATATTATCCAAGTTGAAATGTCGTGTTTTCACGCTAAATCTTCCACCTTTTATTAAACCTTCTTCTCTGACACCTTCTTCATTAATAATTAACAAAGGTAAATCATAAAGTAAACCAATTGTTCCTTCAATGTGGCAAAAAGGACTAGTTAACGCTTGTCCTGACACATTTATTTCATTAGGATAAAAGAAATCAGAGTTTAATTCACCATTTTTCTTTTTATAGCCTTTTTCGATAAAATATTGCTTAAATGCTACTATTATAATTCCATAACATTGTCTTATCATTCCTTTCAAATACTGGAGAGTATCTGTTATATCATAATTGCCAGCCTGCAAAGTAATTGTTTCTATATTGTAAGAATTCAAAAACTTTTTTAATTTTTGAATAAAACAATCTTGAGCTGTCGTAAATGGATTGGGTCTACTTAAAAACACAAGTGCTGAATTTTTCATAATTTATCTCCTTTTATATGATTTTTAATTGCGTATTACAAATTCAATATCTGCGTAATTTGCTTTATCCTTTTCTATAAAATAATTTGCTGTTATTGTACATAAATCAAATACAATGTAACGCAATGCTTGCATATTGCATAAAAAGCGTTAAAAGGGAGAAAAAGAAATAAGAAATACGAAAAGGAGAGCAGTATGGCGTACAGTTACAAGACGAGTCTGAGTTTCGGATTGGTATATATACCGGTTACGCTTCACAACGCGATAAAAGAGAACGAAGTCGGGTTCAACATGCTGGACAGGAAGACGATGAGCCGCGTGCGGTACAGAAAGACCTGCGAGGACTGCGGAGGACGGGAAGTAAAACAGGAAGATGTAGTCAAGGGGTACGAGTACGAAGAAGGCAAATACGTCGTTTTCGAAGAAGAAGACTTCGAAAAAATAAAGAGCAGGAAAGACAAGAACATAACGATAGAGAAGTTCGTGGAGCTGTCGGCGGTAGATTCGATATATTTCGATAAATCGTATTACATTGTGCCTACGGGAGCGGAGAAAGCGTTTTCGGTGTTGGCCGCGGCAATGGAAGAAAAGAATAAGGCGGCGATTGCAAAGACCGTACTGGGTACGAAGGAAACTCTTTTAATGATACGCGCAAGGAAAGGAGAAATGCTTCTCAACACATTGTATTTTGCCGACGAAGTGACGCAAAATCCATTGAAAGAAACCGGCGTTAAAGGGAGTGCGGAAGAACTGAAAATGGCGAAAGCCATAATCGAGTCGATGAGCGGTGAGTTCAGGGCCGAGGAGTACAGGGACGAGTACGGCAACAAGCTGAAAGAGGCGATAGAGAAAAAGATAGCGGGCAAGGAAATAGCCGCGCCGAAAGAAAAACCGGCAGGTAAGATAACAGACCTTATGGACGCGCTCAAAAAGAGTCTCGAAATGACGGGCGGCAAACCTAAGATAAGGACGAAAAGCGTCGTAAGAAAGAGGAAGACGGTATGAGCGATTTATTCGATGAGAAAAAGGTTGCGCCTATGCTGTTGTACGAAACGGAGCCGTTTGACAGCGACGAGCATATATTCGAACTTAAACTTGACGGGATACGGTGTATTGCGTATCTCGGAAACAAGAGGACGGAGCTTCGGAACAAACGGTTCAAGGACGTGACTTCGCTGTATCCCGAACTCGGTGAAATACACAGGTGCGTCGGGAAAAAGTGTATACTTGACGGCGAACTTATTGCGCTGAAAGACGGCAAACCCGATTTTTACGGATTGCAGCGGCGCAGTCTTATGACGGACGGGTTCAGAATCTCGCTAGCTGCCAAGAAAAATCCCGTGCAGTTTGTAGCGTACGATATAATATATTACGGGGGCAGGGATTTGACGAGGCTGCCGCTTACTGAAAGGAAACGTTTGTTGTCCGAGTATGTCGAAGAGGGCAACGGACTCGTTATATCTCGGTATATCGAGAAGAACGGCAAAGCGTTCTTCGAGCTTGTGAAGAAAGAGGGACTCGAGGGTATAGTAGCAAAAAAGAAAGACGGGAAATACCACATAGGCAAGCGGACGGACGATTGGCAGAAAATCAAGGTCATGAGGGACGAGGATTTGCTTATATGCGGATATCAGGAGGACGAGAACGGTATGGTAAAGGACCTGATACTCGGATATTACGGCAAAGACGGGGAGCTTAAATGCCGAGGGAAAGTTTATCTCGGAGTGTCGAAGGAAGAGAAGAAAATAATCGGAGAATACGGCGAAAAGCACAGAGTCAAAAAGCCGTGGTTTGATAAGTATGAGGGCGCCGTATGGATAAAGCCCGAGCTCACGGGGACGGCGCATTTCATGCACGAAACGGAAAGCGGCGGCATGCGTCAGCCTGTGTGGAAGGGATTGAGAGAATAAACTAAGTTCCAATATTGAAAAATTAAAGTGTTTATGTTATACTAAAATTAATAAGGAGGAAAGTTTAATGCCTTTTTATGATTTAAGAATTTATTTGAATTAAGGAATTTCATTTTAATGAATACAATGAGATTTAATGTGCTGCTTCAGAGAATAAAAACCGATGAAAAAGCTCTTGAGGAGTTATATGAATATTATTATCCGAGAATTTTAATGTATATAAAAATGCGATATCCGAATGTGGAGGCAAAAGATATTGCACAGGAATTTTTTTTAAATTTGATAAGGGCGAAGAAATATAATTACATAAAAAATCCATCATCATGGGTATATAAATGTTGTTATCATTTAGTTATTAAATCAATAAATAATAACGAAGTTCTTATTGTGGATGATTTCTTAAATAATAAAATTGTTTTTGAATTCGACGATAAATATGATGAATTTACTGAGCGCATTTTGATAAAAGATGAAGTAAGATGTATTTTTGAAGCAATCAATGATGAAACGACAAAAAAGATAATTTATCAATATTATTGGCTTGGTTTTAATTTACGAGAGATAGCTGAAAATCTGAATATTAAGATATCGACAGTGAAACAAAAACATTTGAGAATATTAAAAAAATTTAGAGATATGTAGCCAAATGTAAAGAAAAGCTACTCTACATAATAAACAGGAGGATAATATGGCATATTCTTATCAAATAAGATTGTTTATAACTGTGTTTTTAGCAGTTGTTGCTTTATTTATAATGATGACACGGGGCAATATTACTAAGGTTTATGCAGCTGAAGATGAATTGGAACAAAGCGACATAATTATGTTTCAAACGTTAAATAAGACACTTGGACAGGAATACGATGGATTTGATATAAAACTCGAAAAAGAATTATTGTATGACTGGGAGTTGAATGAATTGGGGTACGTATATGATTTTGTTGTAGGTTCACAAAATGGATATGCGATTATGCTATTATTAACCAATGGATGGAAAATTACAGAGTTGTCATTCGGAACGCTTACTCCATATCATGGCGTAAAAGGTAAAAAAATATATCTGTCGGAATTTGTATATGCACAGTATTTTGATGGAAAATACGTTTTAATAGGAGGAAAGGATGAGTTTGTTATATTGCCCGAATATTTAAAAAAATATGCGGCGACAGGTGATGAACTTTTGATTAAAAAAAAGGATATAAAGTATAAAGTTAAAAATGAAGAAGAGTATTCATTGGCTAAAACGATTCCGTGTTATTACGATATCAATCATCCTAATGCATGTGTCTCCGTAGCGGCTGCAAATATAGTCGCATATTATGATAGATATCATGAAAATCTTATTAAAGATTATGTGCCCGGAAAAGGGAAGGGAAAAATATATATGTATAAGGCGCAGAATGATACTATCAATAATTTATTGGATGAACTTGCCGATGCCATTCAGTTTGAAGATAAGGAAGGTAGCACTATTGCGCAGTTCAAAGACGGGTTGAATAAATTTTGCAATGAAAACTTTTATAGTGTTATTTATGAAAGTTGCATGAGAGGTAAGAAGTTAGATTATATTTCCGTTAAAAACAATCTATATAATGGGGTACCTGCTATATTATTTGTATCGCAATTAGAAATAGCCGATATATATGAGCAAACGAACTGTGATCAATACATAACTTATGAAGGTAAAATAAATCATGCTTTAAGTGTTTTCGGTTATAAAGAAATCAGTTATACTGAAAGTAACGGAAAAATTAGAAAGCATACTTTTTTACATGTGGCGACAGGGATGAGTAAAGTAAAACAAGCTTACTTAAATATTGACAATAATTTAACGGTAGACGATGCTTATGCTGTTTATATAAAATGAGGAATATTATGTTGAGAAACAATAAAAAGTTGAAGGATATTGCAGATGCTGATTTAATAGAATTCAGAAATGAAGATGTCAAACATGTTCTTCTTGAGGAACAACGTAAACTTCAAAAAGAAAACGAAGAAAAAACAAGAGGCATTAAACTAAAGACATTTGCCTCATTGGTATCTTGTTTAATTGTAATAACTGTTGTTTTATCGTGCGTTTATTTGATTGATCCTATAAAAGGCGTTCCCGGAAATGATGAACCGCACTATGGCGACAATACAGATAATTATTTAGCAAAAGATGCGTCTATAGACGAAATAAATACCTATCTAAAAGACTATGTGTTGAATCCGGACTATATTGTACTTGCACAATTGTTTTATGATAAGGATACGGAAGCCAATTTATTTTATAGAGTAACTTGGGAACATGAGTATGATTTGATTTCATGTACTATAGATATAATAGTCGACGATAAATATAGTCCGCAAGTGCCTGCTTATGATAAGCATACTTGTGTCAATGGTCTATATATAGATTATATAATGACCGGCGAATATGATGAGGACTATGAGTTATTTTTGTATGAAATCAATGGCTGTACTACAATAGGGGATTTGCGTATTATATTTACTGATTACAGTTCTGTTATGGAGGATTCAGATAGCGGATTCGAAACCTTTGTGGCAAATTTATTTAAGAGGAAATAGAATGATAAAATTATCTGCGGTAAATAAAGTATATGAAATAAAATCCGAAAAAGTACTTGCCTTAAATAATATAACGTTGGAGTTTAGTCCAACAGGGATGGTCTTTATTTTAGGAAAAAGCGGCTGCGGAAAAACAACGTTATTGAACGTTCTCGGCGGTTTGGATTCTCCGACGTCGGGAGTAATGTCTTTTGAGGGTAGGTCTCTCGATAAATTCGACGGAGATGATTATAATGATTATCGTAATTGTAAAGTAGGTTTTATCTTTCAAGAATTTAATTTGTTAGAGCATTACAATGTGTTTGAAAATGTTGCTTTAGCTTTAGATTTGCAAAATATTAAAAACAAAACATCTATTGTCAATCGGATACTCGACCAAGTAGGATTGAACGGTTATGCTAAACGAAAAATATCCACTTTGTCCGGCGGACAAAAACAACGGGTGGCAATTGCCCGTGCGCTTGTAAAGTCGCCCAAGGTAATACTTGCCGATGAACCGACAGGCAATCTCGACAGTGTAACAAGCGATGAAATATATGCTTTACTCAAAAAAATTTCCGAAAACACATTGGTTATAATCGTATCCCATGACGTTGACGGCGCCGAGAAATATGCGGACCGTATCATAAAGCTTGTAGATGGCGCCGTAACATCCGATATAATCAGAACGGAAAAAGGCGACAATCGTTCTATTTGTCCGAATTGCACCGATAATGATAAAACAAAAGGTCGATTGTCTTTTCGGAATATTTTGAAAATCAGCTTTTTTAACATGAAAAGCAGATGCGGACGTTTAGCTGTAACCTCTGTTTTGTTTATAGCTATGTTATCTTTATTCTGTGTCGGCGTCGGGTTATTGACACAGAATAAGCTGACCCGTTATAGCGACGCCTATGCAACCGCCGGAATTAATACGGTACCGATAGTAAAACATTACGACGAATACGGCAGGCAGGCGTTATGGCAAGATAACGACATTAAATTTTTGCAGGACAATTTGTTCGGTAATAATATTATCCTTACATATCCTGCAAGTTTTAATGAAACCGAGTGGCTATATGACGCCAATCAAACAGATAAAGAACCGTGCGGTTATTACACTTGTTATTTGGACGGCGTAGTTCTTATCGAAGAAAGCGTTTTCAAAAACTGCGGATACGAATTAATCTGCGGAGAGTATCCGCGTGAAGGAATTGCCGAAGTCTGTATATCGAAATACACTGCGGAAAGTATATTGAATACTCAAGAGTCCTATTGTATTGAAAACAATATTAAATCCATAGAAGATATTGTCGGGACGAAATTTACTTTTGACAAAAGCAACGGACGATATAGGATATGCGGTATCATAGATACAAAAGTTCCGACAATATATGATTCGTTAAAGGGCATCGATAATGCGGAGTGGCCGGTACAAACAAACAGTATTGCATATGAATTTCGTTATTATTATCTTCCGTGGGAAGTACACACTTGCTTATTTGTAAATTCTTACTTCTTAGATAATTGCTATATAGGCAATAGCGACGTCGAATATTATTTTCATAGCAGCGATGCGGAAAATTTATTTGCATACGCAGTTTCCGCAAACAATTTTTACTTGGATGACAGCGACTACTCGGGGCTTATAGCAGGCGAGCGAATAACGGGCGATAATGAAATAATATTAAGCAAAAATGTATTTATCGGTTTTATAAACGACACTCAAACAAAACCCGCGGACGACGGTTATTACTATATTGATGTAAAAATAAACGGTAAAGAAACAACTCTGAAAGTAAAAGGATATTTTGCACAAGAAAATATGCCGAGTATAATATCGTCTAATGTCTTTGATAAAAATATTAACAAAAACATCGGTGCAGCTCAAGTATCCGTAGTTCTCAATAACAATAACTCCGACGATAGAATTTTTACATTTTTACTAACTAATAAAAATACCATTATAGTACAAAGTCCTGTATTTACAGAGGTCAAAATAATAAATGACGACATTGATTACATGGTGGAATACGGCGGCTATCTTTTATTATGCGTTGCTTTATTTACCGTGTTGATGATGTATAATTTTATTTCGGCAACTATATCTTATTCGAAAAAAGAAATAGGAATTTTAAGAGCTTTGGGCGCTAAACAGCGGAATGTTTTTGCTGTATATTTTATGGAGGCGTTACTATTAACATTAATATCGAGCTTTTGTGCAGGATTTGTTGCTTATGGAATATCCGAGATTATGAGTTCAATCATTGTAAGAGGTTTAAGATATGTAACTGCAACCAGTATAATTTCGATAGGATATGTCGCTATATTTTCAATGCTCATGTTCGGTATACTAATAGCGTTTATAAGTTGCGCGATACCTATTTTCTTAAATGCTCGCAAAAAACCCATAGAGTTTTTAAGGTAATATAAATCGGCAGCCGTTTTAAGAAGAATCCGAATTTTTTCGGATTCTTTATTTTATGTAGCCAAATGATTGAAAAATCGCCTCTTAATTATAAAGGAGAAAAATATGAAGAGATATGTGAAAGATATGCTGACGCTTGCAATATTGCTGATAATTATTGCAGTATGTCTGACCGCTTGCGCTCCGACATCGGAAGTTTATGAAACGGAACTATTTAAGTATATCATTAACGAAAAGGAAAACGGTTCAAGAACCGTTACAATTATGGATGTAACTGACACGGCTTGCGATGAAGAATTTCTGATAATACCTAAATATATAGCCGGTATGGAAGTAGAGGATATATTTCATTCGTATACTATACCAGCAGGTAATGATCTTGCCCAGTACTCTAGATTGAAGGCAAAAAAGATTTATCTGCCCGATATATTTCGCAGAACAACTTATATGAATAGGTATAAAATATTCAATTCCGAATATGTCGAATACATCGTATCGGTAGAAAATACCATAGGCAGTACATTCGGACCATGGTATGAGGCAAGTATCGGTTCCGGTACACAGGTCGTATTTCCTGAATTGCTGGAGAAATACAATAAAAATACTTTGGCGGCGAACGTGCTGTTTTATAACAACTATGACAAAGAATTGAATTACGGATATGTATGGGTGGATTATCTTGAAAAAGGAGAAAGATTAACCGTATATCCTCCCGAGCCGGAACGTGAAAATTATATATTCGGCGGCTGGTATGCCGAAGAGACGTGTATAACCCCGATAGACCTATCCGAACTTGTAAAAGGTGAGGAGACGATAAGTTTATATGCGAAATGGATAAAGGAGTAAAATTATGAGAACAGTTAGCAAGCGTGGATTTGTTGTAACGGTAACAGTTCTGTGTTTTATAATTGTTACTTTTTCAATGCTATTTGTCAGCATCGGTACTGCAACCGCGGCAGAGGCAAAAACATTATATGCCAATAAGGGCGATATAGATTATATACATAATCAGATACTGAACAGTCATGAAGATACATCTTCGCCGAATGTGACGATATTGACTCACGGTATAGGATCAGATGCGCTAACCTGGACTGACGGCAGTAACGCTATAAATAATGGAACTGGAAAATTATACTGTAACAAAGATTCTTTGCCTGAAGTACTCCGTCAAAATAATCCCGATATCGAATTGCTATATGCCCATAATTTTACGTTTGAAGAGAATTCAGTCTTTGATTATTCTCTAGACATTTTGATACCTTCGGGATATGGGGAAATGTATACATATGAATCGAAGACAGAATTGACAACCGATGATTCGTACAAACACTTTCTGATAATATATGAAAGCCCTGATTCTATGCAAAGCAATTCGGAAGAATATGCAGTGTTCCATTACTTCGTTGACAGTTTTCTTTTTAGTCTGAAAAATATCGGAGTTACGGATCCGACAGTAAATTTGATAGGTCATAGCAGAGGCGGTATTATTAATACTATGTATTCTATAGAGCATAGATACAACGTAAAATCACTTTTTAATATTGCTACTCCCATGAACGGTTCTGTTATGCTTACGTTAGCTAATGAGTTATTAGATACGTTAGAAACTGATTTCTCTGGAGAGTTGTTTGATTTAGATAAACAGTGTTATCAAGATATTAATGACGATGAGTTCTTAAATGAGCTTTGCAGCGCATGGAATGATGCGAATGTAGGTAATGTTATAGATGCCCATGCTATCGGCTCTGCCATAAGCATTGATTATATACGTGCTTTGTTTGATGACATATCCTTGAAATTAGATATTATAAATAATACTCTTAATTCGGATAATTTAGACGAAGTCTTAAATCTAATATATAACAATAAAGAACTTGTGGCAGGCGTTGCACCGCAATTATCAAATACTTTATCACTTATTCCTATAATTATCGAGATGCGTACTGCAACAAATGTGTTAGATTTGGTTACTTCTCTTCTTGAGATAATAACGGAAAAATTTGATGTGATAAACTCTGTGCTGAAAGAAGCAGGCATAACGAGTATAAATTTAGAGAATGTAAAAACGGAATTGACAAAGAACTTGGTAGTTTTAACATTAGGAAAGTCGATATATGAAAACAATAAAGATGATTTTAATAAATATTTGAATTATATTCTTGATTCGATGGGGTTAGATATAGAATTAGACGCCATGGATTTATTCGGAGAATGTGATAAAACTTTGGCAGAACGTGGTAAAATTATTGAGTTATTAGAGACTTTGGAGGGCGGTAACATTATCAATATGATAAGACAGTTGTTGCCTAAAGGAATTACGTTAGAAAGCATAATCGGCAGTGAAGAATTTGATATGACAATTATTTCGTATTATTTTTCTCGCTATATAGGGAATGAAGAAACTATTGATAGCCTGCGAGATGTGTTGGAACAGGTAAAGCCTGTATTGAGTGAAATACTCGATTTTATGGATGAACGTCCGCTTACAACAGGTATAATTGATGCTGTAATAGGAACTAAATGGGGTCAAAAGCTTATTGTTGATGTTATCATACCAATAGTCTGTATTTTTACGGATAATGATATTATCGGAGATTACCTCGATAAGAATTTAGATTATAATACTGTACTTTCAATAATAGATGATATCGTAGCGCTTCGAAAGTATACTGATTTCAAAAACGGATCTGTTTTAAAGTTTTGGGAGCAAGAAATAATCTTTATGACCGACGTATTTGTTGAGTATGATTCGCAGGCAGCGAAAGGTTACGAAGGTTTTAAAGTGTGGAAAAAGTTATATGAAGAATTGGAAACGACTGGGTTTGCAAAACCAGGTATGCCTATAGCTATACCGCATAATACGGAAACAAAAGATCCTAATATTATTCAATATATTGTTCGTAATATAGATGTGTCGTCTGAATATACACAGAGCGACTTTAAGATCATAGATATAGGCGACGGTAAAGCCGAGGTTATCGGTATAAAAGACACTGATAGCAAAAATTTAATTGTGCCCGAGTCGATATACGGTAAAACTATCGTAGGTATCGGGAATTCGGCGTTCAAAGATTGCGTATTTGAGAGTATAACTTTACCTGCTACTATTCGATATATAGGGAAACAAGCGTTTGCGTGTAATTCTGTGTTAAAAAATATGGTTATACCTTCCGATTGCAATATAATAGGCGACAAAGCTTTTTACGGTTGTACGGGGTTGAATGCTATCAATATACCTGACGATTTGGTGAAAATTGGCGAACTTGTATTTTTCGGATGTACTGAACTCATGTTCACAGCAAGTGATAATTCTTTCTATAAAGTGAGGAATAATAGTTTACTTGATCCGACAGGAGATAGAGTAATATGCGCTGGTAAAAGTTTGTCGGAACAATATGTCGTACCCGACGGTGTGACTACTATCGGAGCATATGCGTTTGCAAATCATAATGAAATTAAAGAAATCGATTTGACCTGCATTGAAGAAATAGGCGAAGGTGCATTTATAAACTCGGCAGTGGCTAATTTTATCAATAGCGACTTGTTAATTAAGATAGGTGCAGACGCTTTAATGAATACTCCTTGGATGGATTCACAGGTTCAGGAAGATATTATTTTGGGTGGAGTGTATGTAAAATATAACGGCAATTCCGATGATGTAGATTTATCGAGATATACGATCGAAACCATAGGCGAAGGAGCATTTGCCGAGAAAGCTATAAAAAGCATAGTATTGCCAGTTACATTGAAGAATATCGGATCCTATGCATTCTATGGATGCGACAAATTAACATACATACGCATAGAAGATAATCTTGTTAATATAGAGAGCAAAGCATTTGTCGGGTGTATTGCATTAACAGTAGATTTCAGACGTGCGAATCCACCTGCAATAGCTAACGATGCCTTTAATAATTGCGGTGACGGAATTGTGTTTTATGTGCCTTATTTGCATAAGCAGAAATATGAGAGCGAGAAATGTCTAAGATTATATAAAAGTGCAATTTCTACATTAGAGAGTAAAATGTTATTCGATACAGGTTGCGACCAAATTATTGATGCTCAGTATCAACCATATTATTCCTTAATTGAAAATCTACCTATTCCGAATAGAACCGGTTATATGTTCAATGGCTGGTATGTGAACGGAGAACAGATTAACGTCGGCAGCTTGTGGCAGTATGATACGG
Organism: Zygothrica flavofinira; assembly: GCA_037040005.1. Lineage (NCBI taxonomy): Eukaryota > Metazoa > Arthropoda > Insecta > Diptera > Drosophilidae > Zygothrica > Zygothrica flavofinira. The sequence continues at coordinate 10,000 of JBANDA010000038.1, read as the reverse complement.
ATACTGTTATGACAGCAAAATGGATGATTATAAATTATTCCGTAACATACGATTATGACGGTGCGGAGGATATAAATAATCCCTATTCATACACGGTAGAGGATGAAATAGTTCTTAATGTTCCCCAAAAAGCAGGATATAGATTTAGCGGTTGGTATTCTAATAAGGTCTTTACGGGTGATGTTATTACTAAGATAGGCAAGGGTAGTACGGGGAATATTGCTTTGTTTGCCAAGTGGTTACCGGAAACATATTCGGTGATATTGGACGTAAATGCGCAAGATGCATTGATAGATAATAAAGAATACGAGATCACTTACGATTCTTATTTCGAACTACCTATTCCTACGAGAAAAGGATATAATTTTGTCGGCTGGTTCGTAGATAGAATGAAAGCGAGTAAACAAATCACCAATTCTACAGGAAAGTCAATATCTACTTGGGATATAGCAGAATCTGTAAGGCTGTATGCTAGATGGGAAGCTTATAATTATTCTTTTAAGATATACGGAGATGACGGTAGCTTTTTATGGTTGAGTGAGAACGGTATATCAAAAGAACAGTCCGATCTTGAGTACAATTATCCAGTATCAATATACGATGCTATTACGAATTATTTTCAGTCCCAGTATCGTCCCGGATGGATTTATTCTCACTATATAACAAATTTTGATGATGATTACGAGTATGCACAATCGGTTCCATACTTGGGGGCAGATGGTACGGAAATACGTATATATCCACAGTGGATACGAGAAGAGTATGTAATATATTGTTACGATGAAGGAGATATAGTGCAAAAAATCGAGTGCATGTATGACGGTCCTATAGAAATAAAACAATTAAGCAAGACAGGCATGCATTTTGCTGGATGGGAAGTAATATATGCCAGTAGTGATGTGACAGATACGGAGTTCGACATAGGAAATAAGTTTAATGCAGATATATTATCAGTACCTGATTTGTCGCCTAAGTCAGCTTGTAATGCCACTATATCAATACGAGCGATTTTGCAGGAAGAAAAAACGAATATCATATTAGATGAATTCGGTGAATTTTCAATTATAAACATAGACAAAGGTGAAATTTTAACTACATTACCTACACCGTCTCGCAACGGCTATATGTTTAAAGGGTGGTTCGATGAATACGGCAATCAGTATTATAATTTAACTGAGTGGAACGGTCCTTACGGGAATTTATCGTTATATTCAAAATGGGAGGTTATTACATATAACATCAAGTATGTTCTTAATGGCGCGACGCAAAATGACAATCCGACAACATACAACGTGGAGTCTTCAATTATATTAAAAGAACCCGTAAAATTAGGTTATAAATTCGATGGCTGGAAAGATAACGAAGGAAATACCATAGCTGTTATATCAACAGGTACAACGGGAGATATCACACTTACCGCAAAATGGATAGGCAAAGAATATCAATATAATCAAATCAATGAGATAAGAGAAACAGTCGTTATTGTTGATTTTACAATAGCAAACGGCAGTATTGATACTTCTTATGTGATTAACGATTCGGCATCGGAAGTCACTTTCATAGGTGATGGTCAGATGCTTGATGATGTGCAGATCGTTATAAAAGAACGGAAAGAAGATCTGACAATTAGATTTGTAGATTTTAGTTTTACTGCGTCTGCAAATAAAAATGCTATTACCGCAGAAATTGAAGGTTTACTGAACCTGATTAGTATAGGGGAGAATTTAATTATCGGAGGGCAAAACGAGTCAGAAGATTCACCTACGAATGCTATAAAAGCGAACGAGATAGTTATAGAAGCAGCAGAAGAACTTACAATTTGCGGCGGGAAAGGCAAAGATGGGGAGAAAATGATAGAAGGCTCTATTGGTGGAATCGGCATAAATGCCAATGAGATAGTATTTAAGGGAACTGTTACTGTTGTCGGCGGCACTGGCGGTCAAGGCGGTCAGGGTAAGGCAGGATTAGATGGCGCAAAAGGGGCAAATGGTACCCATGATATTAATGGTGAAAGAGGTGCCGATGGTGAGCAAGGCGGTGAAGGTGCAAGAGGCGGGGACGGAAATATTGCTATAGATGCTAACATCGTAATTATTGAGAATGATGCTGATATTACGGCGATAGGCGGTAGTGGTGGTAAAGGAGGCATAGGTGGAAGCGGCGGACGTGGCGGTAACGGAGGAAACGGAGCCGATTTCGAGGGATTAAAGTTACCGAGTAATGGAGGCGATGCTGGCAATGGCGGGCATGGCGGCAGAGGAGGTGTCGGTGGAAATAAAGCACAGGAAATCGTAGTTGTAAAAAACATAAATGGGCAATGGAAATTATTGCTTGGTGAAAGCGGTGACGGTGGTGATGCAGGATTGGGCGGATCTGCAGGTGACCCCGGTAATGGAGGTAAAGTTCTCGGAGGCTCGACACGACCGAATGGTAATCCCGGTTTAGATGGAGAGTTAGGATTACAAGGTCCAAAAGGTAATTAAATAAGGAGAAAAAACAATGTTAACAAAAACAACAAGGTTTACTAGATATTTGATTATAATACTTGTTCTATTGTTAGTTGCTTTTGGAACATATTGTTTGGTCACATTGCCAAACAGTGATATTGCGTTTGCAGAAGAAACATCAATGAGTACAAGCGATATTGGTTATCAATTCAAAATCGTAGATGAAGACGGTAGTTTAATAGGATATATAAATTCTTCAGAATGTATAAATCCTAAGAATTGTACTTGTATTTCATCTACGCCGAAAACATTTTATAAAAATGACTTATTCGAATTTACTAAGTTTAAGATATCATTTTTAGAGCATTATGCTGGGAAAGAGGGATATCATATAACGAGTTTGTTAGATAAAAGCGGCGCTCAATTCGGTTGGTCTGGCAAATTTGTACCGGATTTCGGAACTGAGAGTGAAATTGTCATAAGGGCTGGTTTTTCGCCAAATTCATATAATCTAATATTTGATAGCAACGGCGGGACCTCTGTTTCTAATATTACAGTTGATTTTGGCGAAGAAATAATTCTTCCTTCTGCAACAAAGAACGGCTATATTTTGGAAGGATGGATTATAGAAGATAATTTTTATGAAACTGGTGCGAAATATGTGCCTAATGCTTTTGAAAATAATAGCAATATAGAGGCAATAGCTAAATGGCAAGCACAAAAATACACCGTTACTTTTAATACGAACGGTGGTAATACTATAGCGAAAAAAGTCGTGACTTATGGAGAGTCTTATTCTCTTCCTGTGCCGCTTAAAACCAATTATGAATTTGTAAATTGGACAAGAGCAGATAATGGAGCAAAAGTGGATAACGACGGAGAATGGACAATAGCTAACGATCTTACACTAGAAGCTAATTGGCAAGGAAAACTCTATACTATTATTTATCATTCTAATAGGAATAAAACATTGACAAATCCGTCTACTATTCGGTATGGAGCTACAGTAAATTTGGCAAATGAGAATTTCGAAGTAACAGAACGTTCGTATTGGCTTTTGCTTACATATAAGTTTTATACTAAATATACGTTTGAAGGTTGGTATTATGATTATGCATTAACTCAAGAATATAATGGAACTTTTACGCCGACAGTTGCAGATGGCAATGAAGTGCATTTATATGCAAAACATTCAATTGCCAGTTTTAAGAAAAATCTTTACGTAGGCGAAAAAATCGTGCATGTACCTTCTTATGTGAGCGGAATTGAGGTTTCCGGTGAATTTTCTTATCCGATAATTGCGAACGAGAGGTCGAGTCCGTTAACAATTTATTTAAATAAAGCAGATATAGAACCGCCTTCTACAACCGATGCAGTTAAAGCCATGATTGAAAATAATTATTTGACTTTGACAATAAATGGTGCATGTAAAATTACTGGAGGATGCACTCATTCCGCTATAGCAACGACTCAATTGGAGATTATATTCGAACAAAATGCCTCTTTGGTTTTACAGGGATATAACGGTAAGGATGGCTCATCTGGTTCGCAAGGAACAGCGGGAGTCAAAGGACAAAATACGAGTCAAACAAAAGGGCATGCCAGTTCAGGTGGTATAGGCGGACCGGGAAAGGATGGAGAAGATGGTCATGACGGAGGTTATGCATTAAATGCTTCTATTCTCAAAATATCATCTACAACTTCATCGGCTTCATTGAAATTCATCGGCGGAAACGGCGGCGATGGCGGTAATGGAGGACGAGGAGGTCCTGGCGGTGCTGGCGGTGACGATGACACCGCGTCTGTAATTGGTAAGCCCGGGAATGGAGGTCAAGGTGGTAATGGCGGTAATGGCGGCGACGGGGGAAACGGTTATAACGCATTTGCAAACAACGCCATGAGAATTATTAATAACAATGGAGCGAAATATACGGAAACAAACGGAACTCCGGGTAAAGGCGGATTAGGAGGTGCCGGAGGAAGCGGAGGTGCCGGAGGTGATGCCGGAATGGTTGGAAAAGATGGAAGCAGTGGCAGTTCGGGAATGTCAGGAGTTCCAGGTAGTAATGGGCAACTTGAATAAAGTAAAGAGAAGAGGGAGTGATTTCCCTCTTCTCAATTAGCTTTTGATTTCATTTAGAGGAATTTATTATGAAAAAATTACTAGTATTAGCTATATTATGTTTAATAATTTTGCCCATGGCAGGATGTTCTCACAAATATGAACTTGAACCAGGAATATATATAGCTGAAAACTGTTTTATTCTCGGATCATTTTGCGATAAATTCGAGATAGTCATCGGAAGAGGCGTGCCTGATGAAGAAGAACATAATTATATTGAAATAAACGATAAAAAATACACTTTGGAAATAACAGAGTTTTTAGCACCAATAGAAGATGTCGGACTGACATATTATACAAAGGTATTACGTATTTTTTTCAAAATGAACGGGCAAGTGATATATATGTCAGGAAATTTAGCGATGGATAAGAAAGGAAAATATTTGGAATTTGATGTTTCTAACGGAAATATTAGACAAAATATTAAATTATACAAAGTCGAAGGAGGTGCCTAATTAATGTTGGGTTCCACTTAATGTAAATGTATTTTGTGTTAATAAAAATAATTAAGGAGAACAATTATGCAAAGCATTTTTCAAAAAAAACTTGTCACAATAATTGTTGGAGCAATTATGTTTATAACTGCAATTTTTGCTTTTATTAATATAGATATAGCTTATGCTGAAAATAAATTCAACAGTCAAAACGATGAACTGCTTAAACATGAAACGATTGACGAATTTTTAAAGAGCGGCATGACAATAAAATCTACAGATGAACTTTACGATTTTGGGAATAACAAATTTTTGTTATACGAGCTTCTTCCGAATGGTTATGCCATTTATAGCGTCAAGAATGATGGTAGCAGTATATTTTTAGAAGGATCATATGCCGCTAATTCGCCATTTTCTTTAGTCGAGAGCGAAGATATAAGATATTTGGGTATTGGTAATTATATTTATCTTACAAATAATGTTTATAAAAATATAATTACAGGTGAAGAATATAATAAAGATATTGAAAAAGCAACATTTAGTATATCAAATGATGCATATTATAAGATACATAAAGCGAGGACTCGTTCGAGTGAATTTCCATCGAAACCTGATCCTCAAAAAACTGTTAATACAGATGGTTTTGTTAAAATAAAAAATCATGAGTATTTTGAAACACTTACACAATTTCCGCATAATACAAAGGGTACTTGTGCTTTGGTTGCAATATGCATATTATTAGGATATCTTGATACATATGATGACATAAATTTTATACCATCGCATGCATCATATGAAGGCGAACCGTTCAAACGCAGAAACGGTACAACTGATGCGATGCATGATTATTTATTTGATAATTGTTTACATACTATTCTTGGAATCAAAGGTGAAGAAGGGTATCCGATGGCAGTGACTGAAATAAATATGACAATAGATGATTATCTTGAAAATATTTGCGATAAAAATTTTAAGGATACCGTAAAAAAGAGTTCTGGTTCAATGTTTTTTACACATGCCACTCCAAGGAAACATATTAATTCAGGTCGCCCTACATTAATTACCATGACTAGCTATAAAAGTTCCATAACTACCGATAAGGAAAAATGGCACACAGTTGTTGCATATGGTTATAATAAAGAAAAGGATCAATTTCTTGTGCATATGGGATGGTCTCCATCTTCTACTTATGGCACAGAAGTAATAGTATCGGAAGTAACAATTTATAGCTATAATACAATTTATAGTTAGATTTTTAAACGATGTCGCAATAATGAAAGAGGACGGGCAGACCGTCCTCTTTTCCGTTAAGGAAAAATCATAAGAATCTTGCGAAGCGTGGATATTGAAAAAGGAGCGCCGGGGTATACCAGACGCTCCATTGTTCTTTTGTCAAGGAGTCTTGGTGCCGGACTACGGCGGCGGCTCCCGCAAGCGCGAGTTGAAGATAGGTCATATGAACGCACCGTATATCTATATCCGAGCAGTCAATGAAACAGTTTGCCGCGTAATTGACGCCGTAAGTGTTTTTTAAGATATCCAACGCGGCTATCGGCATGCTGCCTCCGCCGCAGCACGGATCGCATACGGTAATAATTTCCGAATCCGCCTGTTTTTGTTTTATTGTGCATTCGTCTAACGAGACTGCCGCCATAAAGCTTGATATATGGTACGGAGTAAAGAACTGTCCCGTGACTTTGCTGCCGAGGTTGCAGTGCATGAACAGTTCGCCTAGATTGTCGTTGAACCTGCCGTCGTCGTATACAACGGAAGCGAGCAGGTCGTAGATTTTTGCGAATATCTCGGCGAGTTTTTGCCGTTCGTTTTTCTTGTAGCTTTTGATTATCTGCAAATAACGCTTTTCGCGACTGTCGCGCTGCTTGAAGTCTACCTGATTCGATATGGCGATCGCTCCGCACTCGAACAGATCCGAAACGAATTTGAATTTGTCCACGCAACGTGAAGCCGAGTCTATGTCCCTTACTATATCTTCTATTTTCGGGATACGGTAAGGGCAGAGATTTTTATTTTCGGATAAGACCGTTTGCGGCGAGTCTGTTTTCTCGGGAATATTTTCGGCGGTCCGAGCTGTTTCATCGTCAAAAGCGAAGAAGAAAAACTTCATATATCCTCCTCTTCTTCGGTGACGATATAGCCCGTGACGCCTGAAAAACGGTCGCCGAGTTTGTCTATGTATTTCCGCGCTTCGCGGAACGAAGCGAATTTCAATGCATATCTGCTTTCATGACAGGATCTTAGTGACCGCGCCGTAAGACCGCTGACGAAAACACCGGAGAGGAATTCCGGCAGCAGGGCTTTTACGCGGAAGTTTTTGACTTTGAATTTGTTTTTCGCGCTAACGAAACGGCATTTATACGGGAAGTTCTGTCCGACGCGCGCCGCTCTGTCCTTTGCTTCCGTAGGACTTGCGAATACGAGCGCTTGCGAGACGTCCGGCGAGAAAGTAAGGCAGTTTTCTGTAAGTTCGGACAGATATCGGTATTTTCCTTGTTTGATGATGACTTCGCCGTCCGGTTCTTTACGGGAGGCAAGTCTGAGCGGTTCCCTGTAAAGATATGACAGACAGATATATACGTCATGGTCTGAGTCGAGTTCTTTTTTACGCGCGTATGCGAGATCTAACCGGTTTTCGAGCTGCTCCGTCGTATCGCAATACTTCCGTTCTTCGTTTCTATACGAGCCGTCTTTTCCCCAAACGGATAAATAACAGATGATACTTTGGGAGGGAACGATTTTTTTGATATCTTCGATGGTAAGCGCACGTTTTATACCGTTCTCAGCCCATGATATCAGTCCTTCGTCGTTTACCCGTTTGCCGCGGCAGACAAAATGTTCCTGATATTCCGAACCGCACCGACTTCTGATAAACGACATATATTCTTCCGGTGTGAATTCGATCCTTCCGTCTGAGTAAACGTCCCAGTGTCTGTCCCGGCGCTCTCTGCCGTTTATGCGCTCCGTTACGTTGTTATCCCCGAAAAGAGCGAGAGGGACGATCCCTCTCGTTGTTTTCAGGAATTGTCTGTCATACATGATAGTGTAACTCATTAGCTATTCTCCTTTAAGAAATTATTTTATTTTGCCTTTCGGCACGGAAAAGAAATCACAAAGCGGAAAAAGGTTTGTCCAAGACCGTATACAGTTAAAAACCGTATACCGAAAAATATTGCGTTGAAATATCATTACGGTAGAGGTTTTGAGCAATATTTTTTCGGCATGGACAAGCCGACGCTTTGTGATAACCGAAAAAAAACGAAAGGCAAAATATACTCCCAGTATTCAAGATAATGGATTGATACTGTTGAAAAAAATAAATTTTATTGGTATTATTACATTGTAAATTAAAAACGGCAAACTAAGGAAAATTATATGTTAAGGAATGAGTTTGAAGCTTTTGAATTAGCTGACGAAATTCCGGTCATTAACAAAAGTAATTTCATTTTTTAGTCAAAGTTTGTGAACTATCTATGATATATGAGAAAGAAATATACTGTTAAAAATATGGGGTGAAGTTAAATGTTAGATGATAGACATTATTATGATTTTATAAATGAATTGTCATCGGATGAAATATATAAGGGGTTATTGGCTTATGGTTTTTTTGCTGAAAAACTTCCGCCTGTATTTTCGGCAGAAAAATTATTTGAATATTGCCGCCAATATAGTTTCTTTGAATGTTCTGAAAAAGTATTTGGATACATTTATTACGAGAGTATGAGAAATGTCAATATTCCTCGTCCACTCGGTATTCCACATCCTGTCGCATATCAAAGATTGTGCAAGTGTATATCCGACAATTGGGAGTTATTGAAAAAATACTTTAAGGATGAAACTAAAAAGCAGGAACATATAATAAGCAGAATTCATATTCGGAAAATGAAGAATTCGCCGTTACTGTTTTCAATGAATTATACGAATTGGACGGCTGATGGAACTCCGGAACCTGATTTGTCGCTCGGAGCAAGATATTTGGTTCGTGCCGATGTGTCCAATTTTTTCCCGAGCATATATACACATGCTCTTTCTTGGGCATTGGTTGGAAAAGATGTTGCAAAGAATAAGAAAAATGATAAATCAGTGTGGTACAATGAACTCGATTATTATGTGAGAAACGTTAAAAACGGAGAAACGCACGGATTGCTTATCGGACCGCATGTTTCCAATTTGCTGTCGGAAATTATTATGGTGAAAATCGATAAGATATTGTATGTTAAAGGTTGGCGTTATATTAGAAATATTGACGACTATACTTGCTATGTTCCTTCATATGAAAAAGGACAATTATTTTTAAGTGATTTATCTGAGCAATTAAGATCATATAATCTTACTCTCAATTATAAGAAAACCAGCATAGAAGAGCTACCAATCGCCTCGGTAGAACAGTGGGTGCGAAAAATAAATATCTTTACATCATTTGATACCAAAGAAAAGATGAATTTTAAGGAAGTCCGCGCATATCTAGATATGGCAATAGAATTAATGCAGGAAAATCATAACAATGCGGCGATTCTGAATTATGCAATTAAAGTTCTTGCTAAAAAAGAACTAACTGAAAATGCTAAACTATACTATATCAAAACGATATTTCATTTGGTAGTTATTTATCCTTATCTTATATCTTTGTTGGAAGAATATGTTTTCAAACCGTTTGGCGTTGAACGGTCAGTGATAAAAAAGATTTCCAACCTGCTTTACGAAGAGAGTAAAGGGCTAAAAAATTATGAAGCAGTATGTTATTCGCTGTATTATGCAATAAAATATGATTTTGAGATAGAGACTCTTGATTTTAAAACGGCAAAAGCCAGCGATAGCTGTTTATTTTTGCTGTTTACATATCTATATTATAAGAAAAAGAATAATGAATCGGGGATAAAAAAATGCGAGGAGCATGCTAACTTATTAAAGGAAAAAGATATGGATGCATTTTGGTTGTTTGTTTATGAAGTTTTACCAAAAGATGCTTTGAGTGATTATTG